>JAUBWS010058956.1:0-11053 GCA_032270445.1 Darlingtonia californica | reverse complement strand
TCCAAATAAGTTATTTTGCTGACTTGAACTTACTTTCGTTGCCTAAAATTCAAATAAAAAAACCAATTCCACAAATCTTATTGAATTGAATTAGTCTTTTCCCTTAATGTTGATTTTCATTTTTTTTTTTTGATTTAAAGTATATAAAGAAGGAAACTTAATATACAAGTTGGAGAATAAGAAGATTTTGCATAAATAGAATGTTCCCAATATATTATTAATCCACCATTGGAGTTGTCAACTAGTATATAACTATGTAAAGAATTTATAGCAAATTCAATACCACAGATGAACTTAACGACTTTATTATTTGAAGCGTATTTTCTCTATTAAACGCCCAGGGCGTTTATTAATGTTTTTGGATTTAAAAAGGGGCGTTTATTAAAGGGGGTTTATTTAAAAAATCAACTTTTTTAGTCATAGTTCTTTTCAATAATATAACAACATTAACATAATATTAACAGATCTTGTATATTAACAAAGTTGTCTTCAATATCGTCTAAAATATCGATCAACACCAACATCATTTTTTCCCCTTTTGGCAATCGAGAGAGGGCGTTTAATAGAAAAAATACAAGTAGTTGAAAATCTAATTTTTGAAGACATTTGCAAACGTACCTCTACGTTCATTCCGTCAAACAAATTAGTGTTGTTGCTGCTGTTGCTCAGAAGATCAGCACCTTCAAAAATTGAGAATAAATATGATTCTTCAGTCAAATATGGAGGAAATTTTTGCAATCGCAAAAACAAAGACATTGGTACATAATGCGAAGAACAGAATTGTCACTTTTATTTCAAAATAAAAAATCAAATTAAATGGAATATATTGTATATTTAATCTTCAACTTTCAATGCAGAAGCGCATGAATTTTGTAGGAGGAAGCCACCATAGGTAAGAAGATAGGAGCTGATTTGTTTTGTATGTCCTGAGCAAAAATTAACAAGGTCAATATTTCAGGGGAAGACAGAGAGGGTTTACCAGGTACATGAAATTAGCCAGTGGGAGATACCTTTAGGAGGTATGATAAATAATTAATAACAAACCGGTTTGTGCTGTTGGAGTTTGGTTTGAAACCATCATGGACTTAAGAGATTGTGGATTCATGATTTCCAAAATCTAAGAGAAAAAAAATTCAAGATGTTTCAATTGCTTCAAATCATGCCTTATCGAGGGAAAGTCAAACAGAAAATCTAGCATCACCCTTAAACCAAATATTCCTAACTCAATCATATAAATCAAATTTTACTCAAGAAAAAGTTGGTCACTTGCAATTTTTTTAGTCGTACCCAAATATGGCAGTTCAAAGAAATTAATAGATTAAAACAAGATAAGAAAAATTCGTGGTTTGAGCCTACCTTCTGAGCTTTGTTCCTAGTTGCATTGTGGGATTTATTTTGAAAGCTTTCAAGTGTGGATTTGCATTTGATTTCAAGAAGACCCTGTATGTCTGGTAGATCACTGGACAACATACTTTCAATAACAAACATTGTCCGCTATAACCAACAAGAATATTGAACAGAACCTTTACCATCAACTCAATTTTGAGGTCAAATTAAGGTTTTCCTTAAGGAGGCGAGGAAATAACAGATCGAAAACACTGAAAACTCAAACTCAAAATTACTTCGTAGAATTTTTAAAATACAGAAGAATGAAATAATAAAACTTGGTTCATTCTATTAAGCCTATCTATTTTGTACCAATTGTGTACATATACCATAAATTTAAAGAACGATTATACTAGGACCTCAGAGGCTGGAAGCAATCAAGTACTGACATTTTACTTACGCTGGAAATTCAAGACAGACATTCGAACACAGAAATGAGTGATTAGGAAAAAAAACTAATCATATATTACCAACTGTATTCTTGAGTCTTGATCTTCCAATTTCTTGTTCAATTCTTCTGCAATAACCTTACAATTCAAATTGTGACACCTAAAGAGAAAAAAAATTTACTACCTTACTCAAGGTAGAAATATCAGAAGAGATTAAGATGAACAACTTAACGAACCCTACCACAAACACGTATATTGACATAAAGGCATATATCCCCAATCAGTTAGGTTTCCCGATCGTTCCTTGGTTAGTAGACATCACATGTAAGCTGTGTATATCTCATACATGTCCTTGACTAAGCTTCACCCAATACAGATTTTGAAAACCTGATAAATTCTGTATCCCTCTAGACCATGTAAGTAATGATATAGAAGAAATGCAATGTTGACAGGGAGAAATGGCACACCCTGATAATGGATTGTATACACTGGAGAAATGTTCCAAAAATTCCTACTTAAATTTTCCCTCTAAGTCTCCTGCGAATGATTTCTCAGAAAATTAATTATAAAGTTTACCTTTTGATGAGAGTATTAACATCAGTTTTCAGTGGTTGTGGTCGAATACCTTGAACAGCTGTGATTTCTTCGATTACTCGTTTTTCTGTTTCATAGATGTCAACAGAACTTGCTTTGTTTCTCTCATCATAACTACAATAAAAACATTTTGCAATCACTGATAGAACAATTTATACCCCGAAAAGAATGAATCCTATGAAACGGCCAAGGCGTCTGAAAATTTCATTTTTAGTCTATTGTACCCATGGTTTTATTTTCTTTCACTTTGTTTAAATGCTACATTCTTTCCCAGCCAAACGAACCTTTTCACATATTACTCTGCTATTACTCGAAGTGATGTGAGAAGTGCTGCACTTATAGTAGTCTAGTGTAAACACATCTTAAAAAGCGCAAACAGAGGAGAAACAACCTTGATTACAACAAATCATGTCTAATTAATCAATAAAAGAACCATTGTCCAAAAACTGTAAAAACCTGTTAAAATATTAAAAGAAAGTTCATTTTCGAACTCAAGTTTTTTCCTTGCAGCCTGTAAAAAATTTTAAAAACTTACTTAGCATTATTGGTAGTAGAAGAACTGTTTTTATCTAACCAGTTATAACCAGAACTTCCAGTTGGAACCAAACTTGTAGTATTTGATTGTTGACTCAAATAGTTGTTCTCTAAATGAAATATGAAAGTAGGTACCTTGAGACTTCGATCTTCAAGCTATGAATACAATATACATTACTTAAAAATCAGGAAAACATTTAATGGTGTTGTGAATTGTTAAGGTAAATATAATGTTCAATTGTTCAATTAGTGCCAAATAAAACGAAGAAAATCCACACGTAAGCAGTTCCTAAAAAAGTGTTTTGAAGTTTGTCTTGACATCTTTGGATCATTTTTAACAAAACTCATGATTGTCTCCTTTGACAGTGGGCCAAATTCATCATTCATTGAAATTCAAAAGAAAGTGCGTTGGCAAATTTATTGCCGCGGCAATGGAAAATTTAGTATTTTGCCTCGGCAATGCCGCGCCAATCTTTTTGCAGACTTCGCACGGAAAATTTCTCGCAGGTATTAGCAAGCGAGGCTTTATTGTTGTTGTTTAAGAACGAGAACCAAGGATAGCATCTTCAGTTCCGTTTTTGGACTGTCATCAACAACAAGCCTTCCCGTGAAACACCTACAGGGAACCTTTGATAAGAAATGTAAATAAGAATACATAAATACATAAATAAATCAATTTTAGTTTCAAAAATGAAGCATTCATACTGGAAATAAAAAGAAAATTTATATTAAGGCCCTCTTACATTCAGCATTAATAATTTTTGGAATATTGTTGAGTGTAAGAGGGCCTTTATGATAATATTTTGCATATTCAATAAAAGATTTGCTTCAGCAATTGTTTTGCGAAGGCAAATAGAAAAAACCCAGATTGCTTAGATAAAAACATTGGCTGACGAGTGCCAAGGCAAATTTCAACGACTGATTCATAAAATTTTTCAAAACGAAAATTACCTCCGCTTTTTGCAGATGAGAATCCCCATAAAGTATCAGATGGTCTTGAAATACTGGATGTTTGTTGTCTTGGATCATTGTATGTTGAATAACTATCTTTTGGTTGAGGAGATGACGGTTTCATGATACCTTCTAAGGCTCCTTTTACATTGTCATAAATATCCTTCATCAATCCTCCTGGAAATAAATAAAAATGACGGATTTATTATAGTTTGAAAATACAAAAATGCTGTTGAGGAATTTTATTGTACAGCTTGCAAATTACAAAAATACTGCTGAAGAATTTGTTAACATATCACTTGTCTCAGTCACGAGATACACACGAGAGTAAACGCATTTACAACATGCAACTTTTTTAATGTATAGAAAATGGACTAGTTACCTTCTTGAGATTGTGGCGTGGTGCTTCCAAAGCCTTGGATTTTTCCATGTAAAGTTGGATTTATGTTCATTTGTTGAGCTAAAACAATTATTAATGAAGTTTGTAAGAAGAAATAAGGTTCAGCACTTTCACTCACTCAACACTAAATTGAAAAAAAAAACATCTTACCTGGTGTCACTTTTCTTTCAAGATCAAAAAGAATGTCTAATACTTTCTAGAAAGTAAAATATTATTATATTGTAACGGTGCATAACTATAATCAAAATTAAAACTTTAAATGATGTGCTTGGTGATTTTGAAGTTGATTTAACCAGCTCTTTAACACTTGCTTTGACATTTGGCAATTTCTAAGAAAATTGAAGTGGTGGCTTTTGCAATATTGTTGCCGGGCAGTGATTTCCAAGGAAAGTTGAAAGTCTGACTTTGTTTACAAAGTGGTCTTTAATAAGTTAACATGATGGTCAAAAATCAGACTCTAAAAAGTGAAGTTTTCAACAGCAGCCACATTATTGATCATAGTTTTTTGAATATTGTGGCTGCAAAGAATATTTCAATTTAGAGATATTGACAAAGACTCGAGCTTCCCAGTAATGTGGTTCCTAAAAATTTTACATACTCCAATGCTAAGAAATTACACTGACGTTAGGGAAGATACGGCTCGTATTCACGCTTGGGGCTCTCTCAATAAGTGAGTACTAGTTTAACCCTATTCTGCACAAGATTTTTTATGTACGTTAGATTCACAAGGTCTGAGCTAACTTTTGATAGAATCACTCAAAACGGCTGATTTCTTGCATGGAACTAGTACTTCATGTGTAGTTTCAAAAAATATAAAGATATATTTGTTAATTTGGATATTTTTGCTGACGTTAGCATTTTAACCTAAAATTTGCCCAAATTTTGACCAAAATTCAAGTATCAATAATTTATGAAAGAGACATCCAAAACAACTGTTTAACCTCTCAAATGTAAGGTAAAATCTTGAAGTTTTTTGAAATGAGAAAACAATGGATAAAATATAACCAGCGGAAATTTATGCTGAAGTCAGCAAAAAATAAAAAAAATAACTTTGACGTCATATAAGAAAAGGACGTCATAATTTCAAAAAAAATTATTGTAATCAAAAGTATTTATTAGAAAGAGAAATCTGGTAAATTTTCATTGGACAAATAATTTTAGATCAAAAGTTATTGGAAAATAGTGTTCAGCCGATTTTGCCTGGGATTGCTGTAGGTGTTGTTACCCGCGTGACTCAAAACAACTTTAATTTCTAATCAGTGGTCATAATGATCTGAAATTTTCACAAAATGTCCAAAACTAAATTTGGTTAATTTAAAAATCCATGAAGACTATAAATTTTACTTTTTGAGATATCACAAAAAGTTTACATCAGGATTATCGCGCTGGTAAAGAAGAATGAAAAGAACTTAAGGAGGCACAAAATACACTTTGTTTTTTCACAACATTTTATTGTATATGAAAAATGGTAAATATTTTGGAAATTGTTGACATGGAAAAATCTATACCAATAGTTATAGAAGAAAATGGGAATGAAAAACTCAAACGCTGGTCAACAGAAACTTTTATCGATAGAAAATACAGAGAAACGCATTCAGACGATAATTTCAGATCCATCATTCGTGAAGAAATTAACTTTGCAAACAAATGTCTGGAAAATAATCGAACTGAAAAACTCGTCTTGAGTTTGGAAAATCAGATTATGTTTCCTGAAGAGGAAGTTAGAAACAAAAATAAAATCGTCAATAATCTCATAAATATTATCGAGTCGAAATCGAGCAAGAAAAATCATATAATTTATCAAACAAGATTGTCAACAAGTTAGATGTTCAATCAACCAAGGGAAAAGATAAAGATAATGACCCTGAAGAAATTATTGAAAACGTTAAAGAGGTAGTTAAAAATGATAACACAAAAAGAAATGATATTAATGGAATTGATACAACAAAAGATAGTAAACCAATTATTTATAGGTTGGAAAATGTCACAACAAACGAACAACAACAGCAAAATTATCGTTAAATCGTTTCCCGGAGCGACAACAGGTGACATGAAAGATTATATAAAACCATCGGTCAAACAAACACCAAATGAAGCCATCATTAATATCGGAACTAATGACTTGAAATCAAATAAAACACTCGAACATATTTCAAAGAAAATTATCGATATCACAAACACTTTTGACAAGGAGAAAACGAAAGTCAAAATTAACGCGTTGACGCCAAGAGGCGACCAGTTTGCAAAGAAAGTTGCTCAAGTTTTAATGAATGTCTCAAGAAAGACTGCAACGAGAGAATTATATGCTTGAGTTTACATGAAAACTTAAACCCATCGGTGCACCTTAACCGAAGTAATGTTCACTTAAACACAACTTTTGGAAAATATAAAAATGAATAACAGAAACAATATCACTATTGGTCATCTAAACATCAATTCGTACAGAAACAAATTCACCGAAATTAAAAATATCATAAAAAATCGTATTGACATTATGGTATTTGCTGAAACCAAACTTGACAGTTCTTTCCAAACCGAACAGTTTCAAATAAATGGGTATAAGAAACCATATCGTAAAGACCGTAATGGAAATGGAGGAGGTTTACTTGTCTATGTTAACGAAAATATCAGTTCTAAAGATGTAACCATTGATACAACACCAGACGATATCGAGCTCCCACCTATTGAGATGTTGATCAAACACACGATTAACAATTAATTATCGTCAAAACATTCTAATTTCATCATTATTGGCGATATAAATATGGAAAATGATACATCTCTAAACGATTTTACTGAAACTTATGGTTTAATAAATTTGATAACTGAACCGACCTGTTTCAAATCAACCCAAGCTCCATCGCCATCATCTTAACAAACAAGAAGAAAAGTTTTATGAAAAGTTGTACTTTTGAAACAGGTGTTTCTGATCACCACAAATTGATCATGACAGTCATGAGAAGTAAAATTGATCACAAATCTCCAAAGGTTGTTACTTATCGTGATCTCAAAGGTATAAACAGTGAAAGTTTCACCAAAGATATCGAAAAATGCGTCAAAAATACACAAGACTTCTCTTCATTCCATCAAGAATTCCAGAATTATCTTCAAAAACATGCACCCTTAAAGAAAAAGATCCTTCGATTAAACCATGAAGATTTCATTGATAAAACGATCCGTAAAAAAATAATGTATCGATCACAGCTAAAAAACAAATACGACAGAAATCCAACTCACTACAAGTACAAAAAACAACTAAACAAATACGTTAAACTAGTCAGACAAGCACGAAGAATTTTTTTCACAAACTTGGATATATGAACAGCTATAAGATAACAAAAGTTTCTGGAAAACTGTGAAGCTACTACTATCAAATAAATCCAAATCGTCTGATAAGATCATACTCAAAGAAAAAGAAAATATCGTTACTGATAGCAAGGAGATTGCAGAAGCCTTGAATGATTATTTCATCAACATCACTAAATCCCTGAAAATTCCAACCGGAATTCATATTTAAATGATGTATATCGAAGCATAAAGAAAATCAAAGATTATATCCATATTGAAAATCGTTTCTATTTCCAGAAAGTCACCATTGAAGAAGTTATTAAGTAAGTTGATAATCTAAAGAATAAAGATGCACCCATTTCTAGTATTCCAGTAAAGTGTACTTAAACGAAATATCCATATATATGCTGAAAAACTCACAGAATGTTTCAATAATGAAGTTGTTAAAAATGGTTATTTTCCTGAAAGCTTAAAGGAAGCTGAAGTCACACCTATTTTTATTATTATCACCAACAGTGACCCCGTCCCATCAGTCATTTTGGTTCTATTTTTGATATGTTCTGGAGATATATATTAAATAAAGAGATAATGAAAATTATTTTTTAACAATAATGTGCCTGTCATTTTCCCATAGCTATTTCTTTCATTGCAGCCACAAATTTGAAAAGTGAAATATTGATTATATTTCTACTATTATTCTGCATAACTCTGTAAAATTTCATTAAAAATTTTGAATTTCAAAAAAGATACTCAGACTTTAAGATTTTGACTTTTTTCCAAACCTTACACTACTTTTGACCAGCATCTTTAGTTAAAAGCAGATTGATGGCAGGTTTCAATAAATTTTAATATAGATAATTTTTTCCCAAGGCATTGTGAAGTAATGACTGTTTGTTAGGGAAAGATTTCTTTCGCTAAAACATTCACACACCTCAGAAGCAGCATTAAGGTAAAATCCAATTTTCTATTAGGAATCTTCAATATTCAAGCCACAGCTAAAAAAGGCAATAATGGGAGTGATCAGAACAATAATTGAGAGTATCTACCTCAGCATTTGTCCTCACATCTACATAAAATTTATCACCATGTAATGGATCTGGTGGACCATTTATTTCTAGAAACAAAATCAAAATGTTTAAACAGTGTTTTGAAAAAAGAGCCGGGAAATACAAAGGAAATCTAACAAGATTAGCCAGGATACTTATTCAGTTGTTCTTTGATAGAGAGACATTGCATTAGTCAGTGTAACTTGTAAACTGACAATTTGTATTTAAAATCAAAAGGTCCTTTGGCCCCAAGGTCTAAACATATTTGTTTCACCCAATAAGGACTTTTACTAAATTAATGACGTGCAAAACACTAGGGGCGAAAGGATTAACTGTGAATGGCAAATAATCTTCACTACGGAGGGCTTTCCCAACATATGGAAGTTGGCATTCTTAAATTATATGCACCTTAACCTAGGTCTCAAAATCCACTTCAATTCTATGTATGAATATTTCCATCACAAAATTAAATAGAACTACACTGTGTAATTAATCTAACAAACCTTTGCAATCTTTGATTCCTTCAGATTTTCTTCTCAAAGATTTAGCAAACTCAGGACTGCCTTTTTCTAGTGTATTTCGCATGACAATCAAAACCTGAAGAGAAAAAATAAAATTAGCTCTTCTTTGTAATTCCTTTCATATAAAACCTGAGTTTTCTGTATAATTGCTCAGAGCAATTATTTATTTAAAAAGAAGAATAATTGACATCAGTTTGGACATATGAGTATACAAATATATAATTCTACCAAACGCTAAATAAAAACATTTACTCACTTTTGATTTTACTTTAAGCGATTTCTTTTTTAAGCGATCATTTAAAAATTCAACCAGATAATCACAGTAATCGAGAGATTCATTTGTAATTTCTGTATTGATTTCATTAAGGAAAACAATACTATGTGTGTATGTATGTAACTTGTATGCCGTTAAACATCTGTGGCTATGAGCTTAGCACTCATACTATGTATATATGTTTATTATACCTAGGCTGTTGTGAGACGATGCTCTAATGGCAGCATCAAGCTGATGTGGGCCTGCACAATTCTTTCTCAAAAACTTGATACTTAAATAAGAGACAACATAAATAGGCAACACTTTTATAGATTAAATACTGGTGGGAGAAAATAAATTTGAAAAATTTGTAATAGGAAAAGATACTGGCTATGTCATCATATAAATAACCTGGTGTTGGTTTCTCACCATCAGATGTGGCTTTCATTAAAATACCAACCTATAACAAATAACAAAAGTTGAAATGAATCTATTCTTAATAAACCCTTATTAACTCAAGATTATACTAGGTATGGGATCAATAAACATATCACTCCAATCAAAATCAGAACGCTTTTTCAAAAGTTGGCATTTGGTTAGAGTTCGCAACACTGTCATTACAACTAATAAAATTAGGACTTGATTCATTTTTTGCACCAAATTTTAGGTACGCTCACTTGACCTGACTTGTAACAGAGTAACCCTATCTGTACAGGGGTGGGAGGGGGGCCTAGTAGCCCCGCGGTCTTGTTCCAGGAAAAATATCTCCAAAACGAAAAATTCTGCGACCTTGAAACTTTTTGACTTTTAATAAAATCCTATTGGGAAGATATTCAAAAAATTTCAAATGTTCATCTTAATTATTTGCTTAATTATGCTCAATTATTGAACCCAAGGTGAGAACTGTAACCTATCTTACTGTAAATTCAGCAAATCTTAAACAGATCATAACCTTTGATAGACAAAAAACTTTGACAATAGTCGTATATCATTGAAAGAAATCTGCTGATGTCATCAATTTTGCATATGACGTCATATTTTTAATAAAGCGGGCCAAAATAAAAAGAATTTTTGATGTTTCTGGCGCGCTATAGATGGTCAGAACTTGATTTTTTTTCAATTCTGATAAATAATGCAGAAAGCTTATTCTTTTAGCTTTCTTCATGTGAAAACAGATTTGAAAAATTCCTTCGGAATATATGTGATTTCAAGCAAGTATATGTATTTTCTCTATACTTTTTCTATATGAAGACTTATTACTCTTATTGAGGACTAACTTAATATTAAATTTCAAGTTTATATCATTATGAAGTCCAGAGATAGCCTATACTAGGCCCCTACCCAGTACTGCCAAAGTTAAACTAACCCAGTACAGGTAGGGTTAAAACAATATCAAAACCTATATCAGGATGGTCTGTTATTTTGAAATTAATAATTAATACAATTTAAATCAATGTAAGTCAAATAAAATTCTAAATAAATTTAAGAAGTAATACACATCAAGTTAATACTTATCACTGTTACACTCTATGACGATGTTCCTACAAAAATACCTTGCATATATAACAGTTAAGAAGCTATCGGCGTAACCATATTTTAGATTCTATTGAAATTACCTGTTGTAGCTTTAACCCTATTCTGTATGGGGGGGGGGGGGGGCCCATTTGGTCCCCCCAGGCAAACTGTCAAAT
>JAUBWS010058945.1:0-11697 GCA_032270445.1 Darlingtonia californica | reverse complement strand
CAAATCAATGTAATTCAACGTAACGCAATGCAATGTAATGTAGTGTTATTTCGTGTAATTTAGAATAAAATGAAATACAATGCAAATCAATGTAATTCAACGTAACGCAATGCAATGTAATGTAGTGTTATTTCGTGTAATTTAGAATAAAATGAAATAGAATACAGTTCAATATAATGGTGTAATGTAAACGCGCTATGCAATACAATACAATACAATGCAATACAATGCAATGTGATTCAGTACAATACAAATGCCATGAAATGTACATAACTCGAAATGTGATATACATAAATCATTGTACTGCACTGAAATTCAGTTGGAAATTTCAGTAATAATTCGGCAAGGATTCTTGTAGGTGTTTCTAGGAAGAGAAGCAGGACTCTTATTGAAGTCAATCCTACTGTAAAAATTAAGAGGCTATCCTGGGCAAATGTTATTTTGAACTCTGATTACTGAAAATGAAAAGGCCATTATTTATGTAACAGCTATATTTAAATCAAATCGTTTTGGATTCGGCGGTATGTTTTATAGTCACCGCAAATATTTAAGTATGCACAATTTAGCGATGGCCATTTTATTTTCCTACGTTATCTATGGAAAGTTAATGGGCTTTACAATTTAATTGCTTAATTATCATCCCATGTTTTGTTTTCCATCAAAACAAATAAATCTTTTATAATTAATGGGCTTTTATTAGTTCAAGATCAGGACATTGACATATAGAACCCTTTTGGATATGGCTCATTACGTTACCAGGACAACGTGCATTCAACTTGCAAAATAATTACCAATAATACAATTCAGCTTGGTACAATGAGACCAATTATAGTGTCATTCAAGAACCTGTTTTAAAATAGGTATTCCAATTATCTGTGTCCAATATGGTTCATTAAATAGCTGTTTAAGCATAGACGAAAGAAAATTCCAATATTTCCTGCCTTGCAGAGATTAGACACTATTATGATTGATTAACTATTAATTAGGACTTCCTCCATAAAAAAACTATATTTCTGACACATTTCTGACATCTGACATCCATATTGCGTCCATTTAACGTACCTCCCCCGTTCCAGTGGCTTCATGGACATTGAAAGGACGTTCGAGCAATGCCAAAATAATATCAAGCTTACTGGATTTGCATTGATTTCATTTACGCATTTTGGTCAAATAATGATATGTTATTAGTGAGGTAATTATACTAGGAGGTTTAACCTTAATGATCTGATTCTGAAGACATAATGAGGGATTTTTTACAAAAATAGTCAAAAATAACGGTCCGCTGTATTATCTGAAATTGAAAACGTCCAAAACTGTGCTATTAGATATGTGCTCCATAAGAAATTTAGCTTAGGTGATACTTTAGTATATAATCTCTGTCAGCGTAAGGGAAAATTTGAGTATAAAAGATTTTCAACCATGAATCATAGATGTTGTCATTTCGAAAAAATTCACAGCAAACAATATTAAGTGAAAATTTGCGGTAGTTAATTATTTTCAACACCTAATTGATGTACCTGTTGACCATTTGAAATTCAATTTTCAACTGTTGAAGTTTTAATTTTTGCTATTTTGTTAACACTGAAATAAAACAAAACATCCAGCCTAGGTTAAAGTTCAGTCTTACGTCGATAAATTTTCCTTCGCATTTGATTACTCTTGCACCATTTATTTCATAGGCGAGGTTCCTTATAGAGAAGCATTGTAAAACTAATTTAGAGTTAGCGTTGGAAAGATGCCTTTTGCATATACCTCTGAGAAATCAGGAAAAAAAATCAGTAAACTTATTCATTTTTTGTACTCTGACCTTTTCTATAAATGAATCACAGTTTTTCTATTGCAGCAGTTTTTCAAGTTTTTAAAATTGCTGGTTATATAAGGAAAAAAGGTCATGCCTGATTAATGAATCAGCACAATAAATTTTTTTTTTTTCTGATTTTTTTCGTTAAATGACACACAGTTTTCCAATGCAACCTTTTGAAGTTTCAAAATTGCTGGTTATATATGGAAAAAATGATCACACCTGTTTGACAAGGTTGATGACATTAGCAAGTCGCCATTGGAAAATGGTGTCGATTTAAAGAGGATGCACAGAGGTCCTCGCTGTATGCCTGAGAAATAATCAGATCCGACCTACATGTTTCTCCATTCATTCGCTATGAATTTAATCACAATACAGGATTCTCTGTCTATGCATACACAAAAACGCTATGTTTACCTGCTAAAAACATATCAAGAGAAAAAATAGGAATAGGCAAGTGGGGTATTGACAATGAAAATCTTCAGTCATTTATTGTTCACGTCTGTGTCGTTATACCAGTAACTTGAGATGCTTGAGAAAGTTCATTATGAGTGGAAGCGATCTTTCTCCAGTTCCCTTGTCAAAACACATATTCAAAACATTGAAAAGGTCATCTTCTAACGTCTAAACGTCATCCATCTAACTGATGAAGTGGAGAAGGGCGTCTAAAAGGCGTATAAAAGGTGTCATCAGGACGTCCGAGTTTGTTTTGACTCTAGTGTTTCCGTTTGTATACTGTGGAAAAAGCTTGTTTATTTAAAGGTCCCGTTACACTGACCGTTTTTAACACCCCGTTTCTCGGTTCGCCGAATGTGTATGGATGAGTAAGAGCGCTATTTTTTCTGATTGTTTTTTCAGTAAACTATAATTTAATAAGCACCCAGAAAAGACGGGAGTTGTGTTGGTTTTTTTCAAATAATCCTAAAATTATAAAACTCATTTCAAAAATCCGAATTGTTTTTCTCAAGTTTTTAAAGAAGTCTAATGATATGAATTTTTATAAAGGTTTATCGAAAAAGTCATCAAAAAGGGATTTGTAGCTCCATAAATTTGAACAGTATTAATCAGAACCCCCGTCTAAGGAAAAGTAGACAGTTTGCAAATATGTCAATAAACTTTATTATTATAATTCGCTTTTCTTTGTCTTTGTATTATGTTGTAGTCTGGGTGATCGAGGCATCTTTTCTCTTTCACAAACACACCCGACTGATAAGATCCCGTTACAAAAATTGGTCGAAAACAACGTTCTATATTAGTTGAGCACTTAGCACGAACGTGTACACACGTCAAAAGAGAAGGGGAAAAAACTTTCAATCCCTAGCAGGAAAGTACTAATAAACCTGTATTCTAAAAGTGTAGAAAGCTACAACAAAATAAAGAAAAAGAAAAGGAACAAATTAAAGGCAGCGAGGGCAGACAAGTGTGTGAGTAGGACAAACATTGTTCCAATCAACGAAATATTAATGCTTCAGAATTTACCGAAATAGGACGAAAAAAGCTTGGAAGAGAGTGAAACAGGCTTCATAACCTTGTAAGTATTTATTATATTTACTTTTTAGTATTTCTATATTTTTCAAAGAAATACTTTGGTTTGATTACATTTTTTGTTGATATTTTTCGTCTTGTTTTTGTGAAAAATATAGCGGTAGATAAAAACAAATAAATGTGATTTTCGTTTGAATGTATTTGTATGTTTTTCAACTGTATTTGCGATCTCTTGACGTCAAAAGCACGTCCACTTTGTATCTATCCCATTCTTTTCATTGATTCAATTGCCCACAATGCAACGGGAATTTTATATTTGCTGAAGTAGCATCTTTTCATTAAAAGTTAAATTTTGTACCGTGTTCATTTTAAATAATTGAATTTTAAAGAATGTTCATTTATGGAGCCATTTTGTTTTTTTGAATAAAAAATCAACCGTTTCTTAATGAATGTTCAATCTCTCGTTTTCTTTAGTACACGACGATCAAACATTTAATCTCGAAGAACGAACTTAAAAAATACGAAAATAATGGCTTTCTTGAAACCTTACAACGAAGAGCTTTTCTTTCCACCAAGATTTTCACCAAGCAGTATCCCATCACCTTTACCAGGGATGAACACATTCTCCAACAAACGCAGATACGAAGAAACTTTTGAATCATCTCTACCATTATCACCATTGAAGGTACCAAAATTGTTATCAGTAACACCAAATGACTTTCGAATTCCTCCCCCATCGATGCCATCCAGACATATGTGCACATCTGATGATTGTCATTATTGCTCTGGACTCACCAATCTTGACATTGCAGCATTTTACTGGTCAATGATTGCCATGAGAGGATATTCGAAAGGTAAAGCTAACACCATGGAACCAACAACACCATTCAACAATAAAATCATTCCATCTCCGGTTTCTTCACCAGTGATGACAACTCCAACCTTTGATCTTCCATACACAAAACCACCAAGTCCATCTGGCAGTTTGTCCAGCTTGGATTCCGAACCACTGTCACCGTCAAACAGTATGACCAGTGAAACCAGCTCAAACAAAGGTGACTTGACAGGTATCAAATACCAATGTCAAGTTTGCCATAAGTCCTACTCACACCCACGTCTTTTAAACCGCCATCTTCAATCACACACGCCCTATAAAAAACACCACTGCCCTCGCTGCCGAAAAGGTTTCAATGATGCATTTGATTTGAAAAGACACATCCGAACACACACTGGGATCAAACCATTTCACTGTGAATTGTGTGAGAAGTCATTCACTCAGGTAAGGACAAGTGACCGTTATTTTGTTTTTAATGATGACAAGTTCTGACTCATTATTTATATATAACGTTTTGATAGAACCTTTGACAGTAACTTGACCGTCAGTAAATAAAAACAGACAAAAGATGTTTTGTCATATCTGTCAACTTCATATATGAGGTTGATTACAACGAAAGGAAAAATAAACTTGAGATGTGCAGTGATTAATTAACTAAAATGCCAACTGTTGTTTTTTCTTTCAATATAGAGATGCTCATTGGAGGCTCATATGACAAGAGTTCATAGCGTCGTTCACAAATTCTCTTTCCGAGAGCGCCGCCCGAAATTGTTCGTCTGCGAAGATTGTGGTGTCACATTTCCCGACAACAACAAATTCCGTCAACATGAAAAAGAAAGCACTTGCCGTCCGTCAGCTACGAAAGTCTAAGTATTTTCAGTAGTTCAGTTTCGTAAAGCAAGTTAAGTCAGTGACTTACCAGTATTCAGTAAAAGTTTTAATGTCAGGCTATGTAACCTCCCTTCGTGTTTTGTGTTTTAATGTTCGTGTTTTTTGTCCCTAAAGGGAGGTAGATAGCCACTTGTATATAGTTTTAACACTTTATAGTAATTATTATTAATAGTATATTTCAAAAAATGTGGAACCGAAACGAGGTTGATGGCTGAATATCCTCCATAATGACTTATATTAAGTCGAATAATAGCCAGTCAACTAATTTGCCCTATTGGGCAAACAATTTATTTTTTAGGGTATATAATCATTGTAACGTAAAATTTTATCTTTCCAGTCTCAATATTTGACGTCAGAGGGTGGATAGGATGGGCGCAGGTATCTGATGATTGTAAAGAGAGTAGGGTTGTGTGAATAAGACAGGAGTAGAGAGGAGTAGTTGTGTTTGTGTGTGAATGAGAGAGAAAAATTACGAGCGTGTGCGTGTGCATTTGTTTGTGCGGTGAGGTATCATTAAGATTTTATGGAAGTATGTTTTTTGATTTTTTTAGTACTTCGATTTACTGAGTTTGAATGAACGTTATATTTTTAAATTGTCTCTCTGCGTGATGATTAACAAATTTGACTTATCGAGGCATTGATACAGTTACGCCAATATGCGGTTAGAAAAGCACATTATTTTTAATAATCATGAGTTTGTTTTGAACGGAACGACACTCCATCGTTGTTGAAACCGCGGAGGAGAGAATTAGTCATCTTTTTTATAAAGCCATGAAAATATGATATTAATCTGTTCATTACAAAATAGACAAAAGAAAATGTCATTCGCTGCTCAAAAAACCGAGAGTCTGTATCAAAAGAAATATTTAAAGAAATAAAATCACCTTACATAAAGGGCCAATCGGATTATTTCTGTCACGATATTAGCCAATCAAAATGCAGAATCAAACATAAAAAGAACTAATCAGATTTCTTTTCAGCTCACGGTGCCGTATAACGGTCACAAATTCTCAGCGGTGTCTATTGTCAATTTTAGATAGAGTTCAAAAGAGCGGTTAACAAATTTAATCAAGAGTTTAAGCTATTCTAATTCTAGATGCACATTAATGCACCAAGAATTTGTGTTGGCTTTTTTGACTTTTTTGTCGCAATATATAAATATATTAGTTCTTAATTATCTTTTTTGTTATACATATATTAATTATACCTAAAAAATGTGGAACAGCCGAGTGGCTTAAATTTATGTCCTTTATCCTCTATATTAGAGTTGTTGTGCGGACAAGTAATAATTTGTAATTTTTATTAAGGTATGTGGACACCTTGAATGACACCTTTCGTTTTTATGCTAATAACTTCCGACAATAAAATTTTTATTGTACAAAAGTATATATTTTTAGAAAGCTGATAAAATTCTCTTTAATTTGGTTTTTATTTCAAGATAATTGAAATTAATGAAGAGCAATAATTAACATATGAAGAAAATTACACTAGGCCACCTTCAAATAAGATGAAGGGCCCCACAGTTTCGAATTTTTTTCTCGGTTTTTGTGCCATATTTGTCAACAAAAGTTTACGGGTTATATCTTCCAATCAAGTATATCTGAAGAAACAATGGATAATGTCAAAAAATTGCACGATCTATTCAACAGTTTAACCATTCAACACTCCCTTACAGACGAAATCTTGGAATAGAGATACTTATTCATAATATTTTTTTAGTTCAATCGATTAGCTGCACAACAGTAAAAAAATTGACTCGAATACCCGAAGCTATGGGGCTTTTTAACCTCAAAGAAGGAGAGAGATTTTTCGTCTTGAGATACAGGCACTTTTAGTTTTTTCGCAAGATTATGGTTTGTCTACACAACCATTACAAATGAGGGATGAAAACTTTACTTTGTTACTTCTTTATGTAATGTGTAAAGAAAACTAATCAAGAAATCAAACAAATAAGATGATCTTAAATTTTGATCACTTTTATCTTAGGATAGACACGGAGTTTAACAATTCTGATTTCATCGTTTAAATTTTGAAAACTTTTACATCAGAAAACGTCAGGAGAATTTTTTTTTCCATTTCAAGGTGTCCGTCCACATACCAATTTTTTACTAGTATGATAAGTTAGTAGAATAATTTTTTTTTTGAAAAGAGAAGCTGTGACAATACCGACCTTTGTTTACATTATCACACATGACAGTCACATGACTAAACAACTCAACGTTACATTACCACGTGACCTGACTGAACTGATCACATGACGTCGTTAACACCTGACCTAACACTACCTATCCAGCTTTTCTTACCTAGGAACAAGTATATACCATAGGATCATCAGTATTAATATTTTAAAAACGTTTTTTTAAGTGAAGTTTCAATTTAATAAACAAATATTAAAAAAAGTACAAAAAAAGTATAAAACATTTGAAAAATAATAAAAAAAGTATGTTAAAGCAGATTATTTTTGTAAGCAGTATTTGGTAAGGAAAATATATAACCTTTTATAGTAATAAATGTTGTGTTCTCTTTTCTCTTTGTATCACAAAAATCGATCCCTTTGTAAACGATAACTGTTCACAATCTACTGATAACACGGTTAGATACTGAGTGGCAACCGACTCTGTATTTTATAACAACAGATAAAAAGCTCACCTTTTTATGAGGAAAATGAAGTTTTATAAATGCCTTGGGTCAGACAGCTCAGTCGGAAGAGCACTCACCTCGCAATCGAAAGGTTCCTGGTTCGAGCCCGACCCTCGTCCACTCAATACATGAGTAGTACAGTGAAGGTAATCTGATCTGCGCGGTAAGTTAGTGGGAGCTGATGGTAGGTGTGGCGCTCCGCCTCAGCAATATATATCCCTGGTATAGCGCAAACGAAAAGGGATAGAGTCCCTCGTTGTACGGCTGATACCGACACTAGGCCTCCCCCGACCTACTTACTTAGTTACTATAGATGCCTTGTTTACAGAACGAGATTTAGGGAAAACCTAGTGCAGACTATTGGCTGAAATTTTCTAATAAAAATTTATAAATGAGCTAATCTGAACAAAAACTTGACTGGAATTAATAATTCTCAAGGAACAATTTGAATTCTTTCAGATCGAGTTGCACGCAAGGTTACATTGGTCTATTTTTAAGTCCCCCTACTTTGCAAGGCAAAAGCCTAATATTTAGTCGTTTATTCCAAGTTCTTCGATTCTCTTTGATATAAGTGGTATAACTTATAATATCCAGAAAAGGCTTCTTTTTGGCAAATTATCAAAATGGTTTTGGACGGATATTCTTTTTCCGTAAATAAAAAAGTTTCATGGGAAAATCAAACTGGCTGCCATTTTTTAGATGAAATCACCACAATTCAAATTTTAGCTCAATAGCGTCCCCTAATAGACCACCGTGTTGAATCAAAAACCTTTCTAGATGTAGTACTTCTAAGCATTCTGGATGTATTACAGCCCTCTCAACATTCTCAACATCATTAAAGATGGCAATTCAACCATAAAAACATATAAAATGTTACTATTCGTATAAATATTACTATATAGTAAGATCGATTTTATTAAAAGAGTAGTTTTTCAGCTAGCCAACCATTTCGCGTGTATATGACTAGCGATGAAATCCGAAAACTAGTCTCAGTAAGCACCTTGTATCTCGACATTCATCCACGAGGTAGATTTCACATTGGAATCAATTTCAGTTTCCACAGTGGGTTTTGCCAGAAATAGTCTGCAGCCCCCTTGTTGAGAATATCAATTTTCAGACACTGCCTCCTCTTTAGAACCCCACCTAACACCATCATTACTGGTTTATCATTGAATTACAAAGCATATTCAAATCAATGTCAATCAAAAAATAATGTACTGACCTTTTGAAGCCTAAAAGGTGAAACAATAATAGGCAAAATTGAGACTATGTCTTTCTGATGACTATCATTATAGAAAATTATTGGACTACTGAAGTAAAGAGAGGTTTATATATGGACCAAATAAGCACCGATGTCTCAACATCTAAGAATAATTAGAAACTGAGATCTGATTATTATTTATGGCAAAATGGCTAATTGTAGCGCGAATAATTTTACTATCTTTGGTTTTTTTAAGAGAGTTAATTTACACAGAGACGTAAAATATCGTTGATTTATATAATTCGAATTCGTCATTAACATTACTCAATCAACTGTTCTTACCCTTATCCAACAAGAACCTCGCCCTAAGATTTGTTAATAGCTCTAGTTTTATTATCTCTAATGATGATAGTTGCTAGTGGAATAGGAGATTTGGCTGGCGGATAAATGAAGGAAATATGAAATACTCTATTATATTATATTTTCAAAATATATCTCATGCAAAGTCTCTGGCTTTCGCACCTTTTCTTGGCGCATGGGTAAAAAATTGTGATTGCACTGATTTTAGCCTGTTAGGGAAAATTTGCTTTTTTGTTATTTAAATATTGTTTTGGAATTCTATTATTCTATTATTCAGTTTTTTACAGTTTTTTCACATTTAACTTATCAATTGCTCAACTAGTTTTACGAAATTTATTATTGTGCATGCGTCACGGAGTTCTTAGTCTCCAAGGTTCAGAATCAATAAAACTTCATTCCAAAGTCCACCCTGTAGGGTAATATGACATAGTCATTAGTATAGTGGAACTTCCCTGAAATCTTGAAATTCCAAATCTTCATTGGGCTTTTCCAGAAAAGAACTTTATACCCTATGCTGAGGATATCGGACGTCCAGGGAGTGCTCACTGTCACAATTTTTGGACGTCCAGGGGATGATGCTTTTCTGAAACGTGGATTTCCAGGGGGTCTTACCTGTAAAAATTGACAAAAGAGTGGATGTCCAAGGGTCTCAATGCGAAAATAGGACAAATCCAGGGGGTTGAGTTACTATTTTTGGACATACAGGGGATCATGATATTTCTAATGTAAGTCCATATCCTTAACATAGGGTGAACAATTTGTTTCTGGAAAAGCCCATTTGTGCTATATAAATTCTGCTTCTTTATAGTGTGCATTTAAGGTCTGGATTTTAAAAATCTTTTCACCATATGATTATCATTTTCTATAGTCATAGTAAGCCTTGATAACAAAATCTAACGCTTTATATTGTCTAATTATTTTATCTTTGTATTATAATTAACTTAATAGTCAAGATCACAAAGACAAACTTAATTAAGAGACAAGGTCTCTATGAACTTTCATTAACTCGTGAAATATTAGCAAAATTCCCACTAGCAAGCTACTGCATCCGTCAGTTATTCAAAGCAAGTCCCTGTGAGGCCTTCCTAGATACCTTATTCGGAAAAATGTTGGCTAGAAATTGACTTGGCGCAGCAAGAATGGTTTTCAATTTGACATGGATTGAATGCGGATTGTCGAGTTAATGAGGATATGAAATGTTATCTGGAAAATTATAGAAACAACCGAGGGTACCATACAAAAATTAGCAGCGGTTGTGGAAAATTTCACAAAAACTCCGCCGTTTCCGCATCCGGCTTCTTAACCAGTCTGTCATGCTTCAGTTTAAAGCGTAAATTTAGTCTACTTTTATGAACTTTAGCCATTGTACACAAATTCGATTCAGTACCAATTTGATTAAGCAAAGCCGAAAAGATATAAATTTGCCGATTGTAATTGACGATTTCATTGTTGTTGAGCTAATTGCACTAAATGCTCTCTCCAAATCAAATTTTAGTACCTAATGCTTCCAAGATGTGTGAATTACTGCATGGCTTCGCTGTTATCATAAAATGTGGCTTGATGGCGCCAGTTGTAGCAGACGAGTTGAATCTTGTTAGCGTTTAGACTGATATCACTAGTAGATTGCTCAATATGATCATGATACGCAATCAGTTAAGTAATCAAAAATTATAGCTAGGTCATCAACATGCACTCAAGCATCAGTGCAAGTTGGCTTCCTTTTTTTTGATTGTTCTTCTCCCCTTTCATTGCTAGGTCACTAGATACAAAAAGGGAATAACGTTTTGCCCTTTCCATAGATCTTATACTCACTTTAAAGTTGACACACCCTCATACAACCATAATAATCGGAAAACATGAACACGATATGCTGAGTTCACCTCGACCGAATCCTGCTTTACTCCAGTAATATCAGGAACGTGGTACACCAAAACGAGAACTGTGTCATTTTGAAACTGATGCTTTAACCTGTGTGTCACTCTGGAGCATCTCATACAATGTGTCCTCCATTGCATCACAAAATTCTTTAGACTGACACCACTAAGTAGAGTTAAAGGAGATCTCGGACCAATACACCAGGAATTCGCACACATAACTGCGGTTCAATTATCCAAAAACTTCTACCGAATACGGTCCCGTATATTACCATATATGGACTAATTTCTTCTATATATGGAAGAAATTAGTCCGTATATCGTAATATACGGGACCGTATTCGGAAGTTTTGCACACTTTGGGGGTTGTCGTTAACACAGAATGCCACTACTGCCTATTTCATGTGAAATTAAGCTCTTCTGGCAGCCAAGATAAATTCATGCATTGATTTAAAGGGCATAATAACAAGATTTATTACATATTTGACAGGTTCTTGGAAAACTATAAAGTCCTCCGTGTTTTGATACTTCAATGTTGTGGATACATGAGTTGTGGATACAAGTGTCTCATAGGGATTAATGTAGACGGCACTTGATACTCGAAAAAACA
>JAUBWS010058934.1:0-11235 GCA_032270445.1 Darlingtonia californica | reverse complement strand
AGTTGCATAGTTGCAGGATTCCCTTGTTTACTTTCCAATGTAAATAATGGGCCAGTCTCTATGCAATATAACAGTGTGTACAGTACCAGATATGTTTATTTAGTAAATTTGTCTGTTAATTGCTCCAACATTTCCTTTTTAAGTTCTAATATGTCAGTAGTTTAGGGAAAGTTTTCATTCTAGTTGCATAGTTGCAGGATTCCCTTGTTTACTTTCCAATGTAAATAATGGGCCAGTCTCTATGCAATATAACAGTGTACAGTACCAGATATGTTTATTTAGTAAATTTGTCTGTTAATTGCTCCAACACTTCCTTTGTAAGTTCTAGTCTGTCAGTAGTTTAAGGAAAGTTTTAATTCTAGTTGCATAGTTGCAGGATTCCCTTGTTTACTTTCCAATGTAAATAATGGGCCAGTCTCTATGCAAAATAAAAATAAGCACAGTACCAGATGAGTATTTTTAATATGCTTTTCTGTAAATTGTTCTAACAATTAATTTGCCAGGGTACAAAAGAAAATTTAAATTGTAGTAGTAGGGAAGTATTTTGCGTGGAAAGTTGGACTCATTTTGATGGCTAACAATTAAATGTATCAAGAGATCATAAATTCTATGTAGAATTCCAAATTTCATGCTAGCCTCCCTAAATTGTACATAGTGTCACCCCCTCCCGAGTGATTTAACTGTTTAATTAGGGGGGTGGGGCTCTTCGTGGGAGGAGTTAAAATAATAATTGGTCAGATGTCTACAGTTAAGTGTTATGGTTTATTTGACATTTTGAGAAATTATGAATTTTCATTTTAGATTCTAAAATCCGTATTTTTGATTTGGGAAAAAAGAGACAACCTGTTGATGACTTTCCAAAATGTGTCAATCTTGTATCTGATGAATATGAACAGTTATCAGCTGAAGGGTTGGAAGCTGCCCGTATCTGTGCTAACAAATACATGATCAAATATGCTGGTAAAGATTGTTTCCACATTCGTATAAGAGTTCACCCATTTCACATCGTACGTATCAATAAAATGTTGTCGTGTGCTGGAGCTGATAGGCTTCAAACTGGAATGAGAGGTGCCTTTGGTAAACCACAAGGAACTGTTGCTCGTGTTCATATTGGTCAACCATTAATTTCAATCCGTTGCAAAGACCCCCATGAAGCATGTGCCATTGAAGCTCTCAGAAGAGCCAAATTTAAGTTCCCTGGACGTCAAAAGGTTAGTTCCTTTGTTTGCATTTCAGAATGTAACTCAGCAGAAATTGTTTGGTTTTTTCATGGTGTTTGCCTTTTGCCACAGAGTTCACTGTGTTCAGGAAAATTCCTGTTTTGATGAGTTCAAGGGATTGTACTGCAAAAAATGATAAAGTCTTTATCACTAGCTAACATCTAGGAACTAAAGAAAATCCATAAGATATTAAAAATGAACAAATAGTTAGGGCTCAGAATCAGTCTCCAAAGCATCAAAAGATCCACAACAACTTCTGTCTTTAGCGCATATATGTATATCCAGTTTAAAACTATTCTGCATCAAGCTGGACTGTTTTGACGATTACTTCTATTTTATTGAGTAGAACATTGATTTGAGTTGTGAAGTTTCTTTGAGGAAGCTTTAAAAGAAAAAAAATTTCTGCTTGAGTTGTTGTAGTCTAATGGGTTCTACTTTTTGAGTTTTCAGTCGGTTCGAAACTTTCAGTTGCGTTTTGGTCTGCTGAGTCTTACACTGGGTTCTGAACTGAGAATGCACATGCGCAGTATCAACATGACCAATAACAGATCCATAACCTGACCATTAACCCTACCTGTACAGGGCTAGTAGGCCCGCAGTATTTTTCCAGTAATGCTCTTTTATTAAAAATCTTTATGGGAAGATATTCACAAAATTTCAAATGTTTATCATGATTATGTACTTCATTATGCTCAAGGTGAGAACTATGAAAACAGATTTGAAAAAACTCTTCCTTCGGAAGATAGATGGCGATTTTTAGGAAGTATATCTATTTTCTATGTACTTTTTTTACATGATGATGTCATCAAGTAACCATAGCAACCATTACTTTTTGAGCATTATATTTTACTAAGGAGGACTATCTTCAAAGTAAATATCAAGTTTCTATTGTTGTGCTATCCAGAGATATTGCCCACAGGCCTACTATCCCCTCCCCTCAGTACTGGCATTCTCAAAAAAAGCCCAGTAAAGGTAGGGCTAGCGGCAGCAAGTATTTTCCTCACGTAAAGTAATCAGCGATTGTTAACTTGATCTCTTTCTGTTAAATTAGATCTCTTTCTGTTAAATTAGATCTTCGTTTCCAAGAAGTGGGGATTCACCAAATGGAATCGCGATGAATATATTGAAAGACGAAAAGATGGTTCTATCAAACCAGATGGTACTAATGTTCAATATTATCCTGACAAAGGACCTTTGAAACAATGGAAATGGAGAGAGAGTCGATGCTACTAAAATTTATTGGCAAGAAATACACCTTCAATGATCTGGAATCAATGTTATTTTTCTTTTCCCCTATTTGTACGGTTTCGTAACTAGCTCAGGAGAAAAAGCCAAAAACCTGCTAAAATTGAAAAAATATTTGCAACGATGATTAACTCATCCACGGCTTTTTGAATCCCATAAACCGTACTGTTTTCTAATGGTACTCATCAAGCAAGGGGTGCGGACGTTTTTTTACAGGGGTAGTGAGAACCCTTTGAAAGTGAAATTTTACCATATTAACATATTTACCCAGGATATAGCCTCTTCAGTTCTCTTTGAACTGCTATCGATGAGGGTCCTGCCTTCCTGTGAAACACTTACAGGAACTTTGTGGAAATTACGGTGAGGTAATTTTTACCACCGAAAGCCTCGTTTCGGCGTCGAACTTGGGACCCCCTGAGTTCTAAGCTCACCTACAGGAACCTTGTGGAATTGAATGAAAACATATTTTTATCGTTCATAAACTTTCGCGAATCGCAAGGTCTAGAATTTTTAGGGACAACATTTTCGCGCCTTTATCAATTAAAATGGGGTCATTTCTGAAATTTGGACCATTTCATGCTGAGACATTAGCATTATACAGAGGGCCTTTTTTTTCTCTATTTTCTGCTGATGTTAGCACGCTTAATTTAACTCGATGGTGGTTTACAATCAGGGTTGCCAGCGTCCTGGAAATTGAAATTTGTCCTTGAAAATCCTGGAATTTCATGGAAAAAAGTGAAATTGTCCTGGAAAATCCTGGAATTTGAATAACATCCATTCTAAATTTTTTTTATTGGTGTTTCGTTGTCCAGTCCAGGTAAAAAGGGCCTATGTATACCTAATATAAAAGCTCAGTTGAGTTAACTCCTTGTCTTTTGTTGTTATGTATGATATTTGTGCTACCTTAAAGTTCATGATATTCTTCAGTCTGAAAAATTTCGTATAGCTTTTAAAAAAAAATCTCGGAAATTAGCTGAGGAATCCTGGAATTTTCATGGTACAAATCCTGAAAAATATCCTGGAATTTCAGTTTCTATTTTGGCTGGTAACCCTGTACAAAATCTGTTTAAAAGGAGTCACTTTATTTAGTACCACTGAAAAATGGTATGGGTTGTAGGGTTTCAATAAGCCGTTGTCGAGTGATCCCACTTTGAAGTTAGTGAAAAAATGCTCAGTCAGTAAAACCTGGCGAGTTTTCAAAGTCAAATAGCTCAACAACGGCTTACGGAACCATGGAATCATACCATTTTTAAGTAATACTAAGTAAGGTGAACCATAGTCATTATAGAAAATCCCGGTTGAGAAGCCTATTGTTCGAGCTTTATTGTCAAGATTTTCTTTGAATTTAACAAAAGACGTTTTTTGTTTTGCTCACTTTTTGATCACGTTATCAACATATCCCTTTGCGATTTGTCAATTTTTAACACGTGATCAAAAAATGAGCAAAACAAACCAATTTTTTGACCTTAAGGTTATAATGACAATAGATTGAAACAATAGGCTTCTCAACCGGGATGTTTTATAATGATTATGGGTGAACTATTCAAAACAAATTTTGTAACCGATTTAGTTAAAAAGTGCTGATGTCAGCAGAAAATGACCATCATCCTTGAAATGCGTATATCTCAGCATGAAATGATCCGAAATTCACAAATCACCCCATTTGTTATCTACTCTTCACGTTCTATGTAGTGAATCAGTTAGAACCTTCAACATTTCATTTTGATCTCGCTACCCCTGTACAAAAGAACTATTTACCTGATCGGCCAAAATAAAGTAGTACCCAAAGTAACGAAATCGTGATTGTGACACCAAAATTATACGAATGTTGTTTAAAATCCATGAAAACATTTAATCTTGAACTAATTTTTTGGCCCAAATTTGTTTGTGAGAAAATGTTTTTCAACCTGTGAGCATTCTTCTGTTGAGCAAAAAGAAGACATTTTAGCATTCCAAAGGCATTTTGAGAAAGAGGCTCATTTCTTTGAGATGTGTCAATGGTTTGCCCTTTGAAATAGCCAGGCAAGCCCTGCGCTCACATTCTTCTAGCGCTAGCTGCGACCGTAGCATCGAAAAAACTTAAAATAGTTATACAAAAATTATTACTCTGCGTGCGTAATAGCGTATGGATGCGTATCTATAAATAGACTAAAATAAAGAATTGTGGGATCGAAATGCGGACAAATATTTGATACACACTGTATAGAATTGACATTTTCCATTGTATTGCAAAGACTCATGTGATCGATTTGCGGACAAACACAACAGTGTGACGTATTCGCCACCTGCACATTGCAAAAAAAAATTACTCCATTTGAGGAAATATTCACCAACCGTTTCCCAGCGCCATGAACATATCAAAAAGCGAGAAAGAGGCCCTGGACATCTTTGAACAAAATTTGACGTTTTAGATGTAAATAGATAACGAGTTATTAAAAATTTAATAATTATAACGTCATCAAAATAGCATCACAAACCAGTTTTTCGTTAATATTTTAAGTTAGATATAGTTTCTCACTTCTCACCACGGCACAACCTACAACCGTCTTCTAAATATTTGAGGTTTATAGGGAACTTCCCTGAAATTTTGAAACCGCAAGCGGTCTAAAACCTTGTTTAACTGTGTATCTAACGAAGGAGTTTCAAGCCGGACTTAGGACCTTAGGATCATAGGTCAAAAAGTCTACAAATGTTCCAAGGAGTCTGAGAATATAGCCTGGAAGCTAGTCACTCCCTGTAAAATCGAAAACATTGATTAAATTGAATAGAAAGCTAATTATCGACATTCTCGCCAGACTATAAACTTGCAAATAATGGAAATATTTGCTAAGTCTCATACATTTTTGTGGATGATTGTAGACGATTGTCAATGAAGTATTACCTTTCTATTAAGGTATATATCGAGTTTGGTAGAAGAGTGGAATTGGTGGAAAATAGTTACGGTAACTTTTGGACGTGCCGTAACTCGCTTGAGCTAATGAGGTAAAAATTGTTTAATTTTCTTTAATTTAATGTATTCCCCCAAAATTTTTAACCGCTTAATTTCCATGGAAATTGGGGAAGAAAAATTTGCGAATTGCTATTCGTTGCATTAAAACGCGGAGAAAAGATTACAAATAACTGCCCGTCGCTGAAAACTGCGGAGCGTTGCGAATTTGGGCAAGATCATTCAAATGGATCGGTTTAAGTCTTCATATTGCTTTGATGAGTTGTACTTTGATAATCGGAAAAATTACGAAATTATGCTAACTCAGCACTTTTTTTCAATTTACACCGTGAAATAACTCGGGAGGGGATGTAACTAAGGTTAAGGAATGTGTAACTAATCTTTGCAAGGAGAATTTGAATGACAAAAAAACGGCCTTTGATAGAGGGATATGCACACTATTATGTTGTACCAAACATCTTTGTACCAAACATGTTTTTTTTTAAAATTGATCTGGACATGTCGTAACTCGCTTGAGCTAATGAGGTCAAAATTGTTTAATTTTCTTTAATTTAATGAATTTCTCAAAAAAATTTAACCGCTTAATTTCCATGGAAAATGAGGAAGAAAAATTTGCGAATTGCTATTTGTTACATTAAAACGCGGAGAAAAGATTACAAATAGCTGAAAACTGCGGAGCGTTGCAAATTTGGCCAAAATTTACATTCTTAAACTCCACAATTCGCAAAAGTAAATCAGTTTGAATCTAATTTTATCGGCCAGGCCATGAAATTCGTTTGTAATGACTCAAGATCATTCAAATGGATCGGTTTAAGTTTTCATATTGCTTTGATGAGTTGTACTTTGATAATCGGAAAAATTACGAAATTATGCTAACTCATCACTTTTTTTCAATTTACACCGTGAAATAACTCGGGAGGGGATGTAACTAAGATTAAGGAATGTGTGACTAAACTTTGCAAGGAGAATTTGAATGACAAAAAACGGCCTTTGATAGAGGGATATGCTCACTATTATGTTGTACCAAACATCTTTGAACCAAACATGTTTTTTTTTAAAATTGACAAATTTTGTGAAAGACTTTTTGTAATTTTCTCGGGGATATCACGGATAACTGCAACGCTTATTTCAATGCCAGCGAAACTTTAATAAACAAGTAAAGAATTTTTTTGCAATTTCCAAAGGTATTTTTGGATTTTGAGCACAATCAAGCCTTACTTTGTAAGTCCCACAGGGGCAGGAAAAAACACCTTTGTATTCAGGAATTGCGTGATCAAAGGCAAAAATTAATGGTTTTTCCTTTTCTGTAATGACACCATATGGTAAAAACGACACGCAATTTTTATGAAATAAACATAAATTGTAATGGGAATGTTAGTCTTATGGCTACATCTATCAAAGATTGAACTGACGAATTTATGTCTATAGGTATAGCATAAGATTAGAAGAATGAGATATATATAGCTTTATAAATTTCTTTTTTTTAATTCGTATATTCATAAAATTCCACTAGACCCCTATTACGATAAAATTTGATCTACAGTATCTAAAAATAATAAATACCTCACAATATGATCAAAATAATTAGTTATAACACTTATTATTTACAATGTAAACTTTTTACAATTTTCTATGGCATCGCAGGTCGTTAATGGTTTGTGAGCACGCAGCTGGTTTTGTGCCTGTGTATGCGTTGCACACAGTCGCAAGCATGTTGCCCGACAAACCATTTTGAATTTGTGATGACCATTGTCCATTCAGCGTCAACCATGGGACATATTGGTGGCGTGGTGACAGCCCATTTGTTTTTAAAGCCATTTGATGTTCCAATTGCTTACCTTCATCAGTAGTTGAACATGTTTGGATCGGAGTGTAATCGATTTTGGCTAACCCAGCACAATATGAGCCATAAGTAGCAGGACCATATTGTTCAAGACAGTGTAAGAAAGGAATGTGTTTGGTAGGATCTGGGTAGTAGTGGATGGAACAGGTTTCGATGAGATTTCCTAAAAATTGACAGAGAGGTATAAATGATATATGACTCAGATAATAGAAGTATAAAATTCTCTGTCGACTTCGTTCCAGTATTTCTATGTTCGCTGTGACAGTATATTAAAATTTTGGGCAATTCTGACTAAAATCGGCTATATACATTCAGCGGGAAATAGGAATTTAGCCCGAAGTAGGGGGAAAAGCAAACTGCGGCCCCTTTTTTCGTATTTTTGAGCATAAATTAATTTTTTCTGGAATCTTTCATAAAGTGTAAATGTCTATAAGAAGAGTCATTCATACTTCAAAAGATTTTTACAAAGCAAACAAGTTGTAAAGTTATATTTGGTTGTATTAAAAGTGACTTACCTAAGCATTCACTAGCACCGTGTTGGCATGTGAAATACCAAGAACTTCCATATGGCTGCTCTTGTGCATTACCATACGGTACAAATTCAAAATTGACTATTCCGGAAGCACTAAGAGCTTCATAAGTTGGGTACAACTGAGTTAACCAGACTTGTCGACATCCTGGGCAAAGCGATTCATAATAAAACGAGACATTCACTGGTGGAGCATCAAGTATGGTTTTCTTCTCCGTAGTTGATGGTTTAAATTTGATTTTTTTGTCACCTGCGTTCAGTAATTTACACAGGGAAGTAACTCCGCATTCACTGGCAGTCGCTTCGTTCTTGCACCAGTACGATAGCCCCTTGTTACATCCGTCCTTTGACAAAGCAGAAGCAAAGGCAACCACAAATAATATTAGAACTATCGACTTCATTCTTGCAAGTGATGTGAAATATAAACGCAGCTTCTTATGAATCTCATCGATTTATATAAACATCGGTCTATCACAACACATGAGAATCTTGTGATTTGCTTATTTAAATAGCGGTCAATCGTTTTATTGTCATTTCAAACTGTCATGTGGTTAATCAGTGATGACTATTTATTTGTCTAAGACAAATTACTTCTTTTATTATAAGATACCTGACAATACATTGGATAGATCACGATGTAGTAAATACAATATGTTTGCATGTGACTCCACACCCAAGATCACGTTATGTGAACGTACGACATTTTTTATAAGAGCCAGATAATTTTTGCTCAACTTCAGTGTTATTTTAAAAGATTTTTCTTAAAAACAAAAGAGTGCAACGCTACTATTAAAGTCATGTAGACGCTGTAACGCCAAACGATCCTTAAAATGACGTTTGATTGGGAAATAAGATAGGAATAGAAAGCATTTTTGATAAAAGGAAAGCTTACCAACAAAATCTTAAAACAATACGATCTTAACCTTCTCATAATATGTTTTTCTCAATTATAAAACATCGTTCTATGAATTCTCTGAAAAATAAAAATAAAATACGTTTTCAAAACCAGAAACACCGCAATCCTAAATTTCCCTTTAGCAATTCTAGTTTCTCCTGCTTATGAAAACTAATTTTTCGTGAGAGTCATAAAAATAATATTATATTATTGGCTTATAAACCGATTATTCGGGCATTACTAATGGAATAGGGGTCTGTACTAATACAATAATAACTGTTTTTATTATACGGTAAAGACCGCCGTCTTAATTAAAAAATGGAAAGACAAATCACAAAAAGATTTGCGACGAAAAGCACAACAGTGACAAAACGAGCCAAATGAACCAGGCGAACAATTAACCGAAGGAAAAACCAAATGACGAAATACTTAGAGATGAAATAGATATGCCATTCAGGATAAGTGAAGTCAACGTTTAAGATTTATTTTTATTCACACTGCAGTCTTAACTAAGTAGGTCTTAATTGATTTGGGAATTATTTTAAATGGCTGCGGTCTCTTTGATGTAATCGATTTTTTGACATTAAATTAGTCACATTAACCGGCTCGACGTCAGACAAGTTTATGTAGCCCAACACAGTGGCCATAAAAACACTGATTCGCTTAAAAATTACAAGTCAGCAAACAAAACTCACCGCTATAAAATGTCAAATATTTTAAGCAACAAATTGGCTAAGTACAAATTACATAATACATAATGCATAATGCATAAAAATTGAAAAATCTCAGCAAATCTTCATATTTGGACCAAGACTCTATAATGCCAATGTGAGTCCATTCTAAAAATTTCAGCTCTGCTACCTGTCTGGTTGGTAATTTACAGAACAAAAACTGAAATTTTCAATAACTTCATTTCTATTAATCGATTTGACTTGAAAATTTGATCATAGGTAGGAAAAACACAAACAATATCTAAAAATATCATGTCACCAACGTTTATTTTATAGACCACAAACAGTTTTTTTATACTTCTATTCTGCAAAATACATATTGAACATATAGTATTATTTTCTTGAGCTACTCTAAATAATATTTACTTATCAACAAAATTTCAAGTCAAAACAACTGATAGATAACAAAGTTATTGCAGATTTTAGGTTTTGTTCTGTAAAATACCAACCAAACTGGTGGCAGAACTGAAATTTTCAGAATGAACTTACAATGGTATGACAGAGTGCTGGACAAAATTTGAAGTTACTAACATATGTATTTTTTGAGATCTTTTAAATTTTATGCATTATGGATTATGCAATATGCATTATGCAATTTGTACTTGGCCCAACAAATTCACTATCATCATCCACTGTGTCCGATGAAGTTTCAATGTTATCATCAATTATTTCTGGAGGTTCTTTTAATGGATGTACATTTAATGTCTCCTAGCAAACAACAGAAAATTCAGTGACTACAATCATCCACAAAAATGCATGAGACTTAGCACAAATTTCCATTATTTGCAAGTTTATAGTCTGGCGAGAATGTCGATAATTAGCTTTCTATTCAATTTAATCAATGTTTTGATTTTACAGGAAGTGAATAGCTTCTAGGCTATATTCTTAGGCTTCTTGGAACATTTGTAGATTTTTTGACCTATGATCCTAAGTCCGGCTTTTAACTCCGTCGTCGAGACTCCTTCTTAAGATACACAGTTAAACAAGGTATTAGACCGCTTGTGGTTTTAAAATTTCAGGGACCAATAAGTCTCAAATATTCAGAAGACAGTTGTAGATGTTTCCAATGTTCTGTTTTTGAAAAAAAGTCTAGGACATTCGAAAAGGTTTCACTACAAGGGAATTAATTTTCGCAGGAACAAATTTTCGCGAATTTCGCGAGTTCTATTGTTCTATAACAAAAGACTATTGTTTAAGAACAATAGAAAGCCTAAAATTCCATTTAATGTTTATTGTATTACTATTAAGATCCGGAAACTTGTTAGCCCGTACCAGACCGCCGTACCGGTACGGAAAATTTGATTTCCCGCGGTACGTTGGTCTGTTACCGTTCAAGCGATTTTATGATCCACTCAATCATAGTTTTTCAGGACTGATCTTAGGGGCTGTTCATATGGAGGCGGGCTGTCCTGCAAAAAATACATTTTAAACCAATCAAATCACAGTAGTGTTCTCCGCCGTCTGGCTTATTGTTGAATCTTAAACTGTGGATCATAAGAACACATGAAACTTAACTGACTGCTCAATTCACGTGTTCTATAGCAACTAGTGTAATGAAGTGTTCTTATATGTGAAAAAATATCTATAGTATGGTTAATAAGATCAAAATAATTAGTTCTAACACTTATTATTTACAATGAAAACTTTTTTACAATTTCCAATGACGTCGCTGGTCGCTAATGATTTGTGAGCATACAGCTGGTTTTGTGCCTGTGTATGCGTTGCACACAGTCGCAAGCATGTTGCCTGACAAACCATTTTGAATTTGTGATGACCATTGTCCATTCAGCGTCAACCATGGGACATATTGGTGGCGTGGTGACAG
>JAUBWS010058923.1:0-15995 GCA_032270445.1 Darlingtonia californica | reverse complement strand
TATCAACACTAATTTGTCGTCGGGAATGCGTTTTTAGCCAATCTAGAGGGATCAAAGTTCAAAATTTTCTCTGGCGCTTCGGACCAAACCATGGTGGGTCCTCCTACGTCACAAAACCAAGCAACTTCTATGCTCGTAAAAGTATAGCTTACACTGTCGGAAAAATTTCAATATTTTGTTGGCAAATTTGACAATTACACCCCACTGGAAAAATGTCTCGCCACGGCCCTGCTGCTAACTGGATACAAGTAGACGACCAAACGTTTGTTTCAGCTAAACTTGGATCAGATATGACGGATGGCTGGGAATAGTTTGCGTGCATCAAAAAAGGGAGACTAAATTTCAAAGGAAGGAAGTATAAAAGGGTAAGAAAGTAAGTGGACTATGTTGCGCTTGTTGTTACAAGTGATGGCTTTGCCGTGTTTTTCATTGATAGTTTCTTGTTAGACAAGAAATAAGTCTTATCTATTTTGTTGGGAAAAAAGTCATTTTGGAGTCTGCAAGTGTCGCAGAGGATGTTTTAGCATCAACAAAATTAATCTGCATTGGGAATGAGAGGAAATGATTAATACCATGCGTTAAATTTGGTTAAACCTCCAAATATGCTTAAAAAGAATTATGTGATGAAAGATGAAATTTCAATATACCACAGAGCTTTCAAATTCTGTTCTTGATTTTTGCAGTTTTTCAACTCTCTTTTTATTTTATGCCTAAGTAGTGCTTTCGATATGCTAAGATATGCTTAATTTTTAGAAATTTAAAGCCGCAAAAATATAGTGTAACTTTTTTTGCCTTTTAAAAATTCCTTATTACTATGTGATAGGGGTATTGGACCGCGCTTCAGATAGCAACTGGGATAGAATTCTTGAATTTTTTGGAATAACATCTTTTAACTTTAGTGATTTCCAAGATCATATACCAATTGACTGTTTAAAACAAAAGTTGTTGTTGATTGATAGAAACTCCGATTTCCAATGTGTATCTCGTCAACCAAATTTTGTGGAATCTGACTAAGTCATTTGATGATTTCGACCAAAGCTGTGATGAAATCTTTGTTTTTGTTATTACTGAAATTTGAATAAAAGTGCAATCAATTATTAAAATTGTTTTATTGAAACCCTCTCCTGCATAATACCTAGCTGATATGTTACAACCTCGTCTTCGTTTACAGTTTGTCAATAATTTTTTTTCGTCGGATTTTCTTCGCTCTTTCAACTCCACGTAATTGAAGCCTTGAATATCGACAACAAGAGTATAAGACCTATTATCAGAAGAATTCGTTTCCTTTGCTGTTAATTGATAAAAAAATATTTTATTACCTTTTTAAAAAGGGATTTTTTCTTAAAAACGCTTTTAGGAGATCAAACTGCGTAGAATAATGCGACTCAGTTTTTGATAAGATAAGGTGCTTTAATCGGAGAAAACCATGCCAAAGAAATTTACGCTAAATGATAATGTTTAGCTCTAGCCACTAGCATAATAGCCAAAATATCAGATTTCTGCAGTCAAGTGTGTGTAGTGGACAGTAAAATAGTATACTGTACTAGTGACATGTAACATGTGTGTACATTTCGATGCTGACGGTGTGACAGAAACTTATTAAAATTGTTCCTGACTTTGCTTTGATATTTCAACACTTCTTTCTGATTTTGGCTGTGCTTTTACAACCAAATTTAAATTTTGGAGAAATTTTTAAAATTTTGCATATAATAAACAAACTACAGTACAGATTTTGCATGCTTTCATAAATTCTAAATCTCAAAGTAAATTCAATTGAAATACAAGGTGTCTATTGCTGTCAGATCAGGGAAATCAGTATGTAGCCTGATAAGCTACAGATTTTGCATGATCTCACTGTAAACTCTAAATCTCAAAGTAAACTCAATTGAAATAACAAGGTGTCTATTTCTGCCAGATCAGGAAAATTAGTATATAGCCTGATTGTAGACCTCCCTCTGCGCACCACCACACACTTAAGGTATGTGGACACCTTTTTGACACCTTTGCTTTATCTGTTTATATATATTTTAATTATTATAATTATTTTGTCGGGAGACTTAGTCAGATTCCACAAAATTTGGTTGACGAGATACACATTGGAAATCGGAGTTTCCATCAATCAGCAACAACTTTTCTTTTATACAGTCGATTGGTATCTGATCTTGGAAATCACTAAAGTTAAAAGATGTTATTCCAAAAAACTCAAGGATTCTATCCCAGTTGCTATCTTAAGCGCGGTCCAATTCCCCTATCACATAGTCATAAGGAATTTTTAAAAGGCAAAAAAAGTTACACTATATTTTTGCGGCTTTAAATGTCTAAAAATTAAGCATATCTTAGCATATCAAAAGCACTACAGCCGGAATAAAATACATAAGAGAAACAAGAAAGCTGCTAAATGGTTTCACCGAACCATCGCGCTTTGAAACATATTGCCGTCAAAACTATCATGATCATGCCAGCGCTCTTGCTCCAGAAGCTAAGCAGGAATCTAAAGAAAAAGATCACACTGAAGCTTGAAGTCGGCGTCTCGACTTATGGGAACAAGGAAAAATTCCTGAGCCTTTACGTGAATCTACTTCAATATTGGATCAACTAAAGACAAGCAAAAAATCGAAGATTTCTTTGGAACACATTTCAAAAAGTTTGTTAAGAAAATGACGAAGGGGAATGTTAATAGAGCTATAAAGATATTGAGTAACAACATGGAAATGTACTAATACCCTTGAACGACGAAACCCTTAAGATATTACGTGAACAACGTCAAAAGCCAAAAAAGATTTACTTTTTCCAGACATACCTTTAGATGTCCATCCAATTAGTAGGTAATGAAGAAGCCATAATGTATGAATAAACATGTAAAAACCATTTATTTTATGAAAATTTAAGCAGAAGCTTTTCAGATAACATCCATCATCAGTGCGATAGATGATAAATGTTATCCGAAAAACTTCTGCTTAAATTTTTATAAAACAAATGGTGTTTAGATATTTATCCATCCAATTAGATTCGATGAAATTGATGCCGAACTCATAAGAAAGTCTGCAACAAAAACAAAAGGTGGATCTCGACCTTCTGGTCTTGATGGTGACCGTTGGCGTCGAATGTTTACATCGAGACAGTTTGGTAAGGAATCGACAGATTTATGCATAGCGAAAGCTAAGCTTGCTAAAAGTCTGTGCGTTAAATGACACTCACAAAAATCACTAGAATCTGTTCTAGCGTTTCGTCTTATACCTCTGAATAAAAACCCGGGGATACGTCCAATTGGAGTTGGTGAGGTTCTCAGACGAATCGTCGGAAAAACCGTCGCAATAATTGTTAAAGAAGATGTCACCGAATTTGTTGGATCACACATTTGTGTGCTGGGCACGAGGCGGGAAGTGAAGCTGCTATCCATGCCATTCGACAAATCTTTACTGAGGAAGATCCAGAAGCAGTTTTACTTGTTGGTGCTGCAAATGCTTTCAATTGTATAAACCGAGAAGCATTCCTCCACAATGTAAAAGTGATCTGTCCATCCATCTCCATCTTTACCCAAAACTATTCCAGATTTGCATCAAGACTTTTTGTGATCCGGGTAAAAGAACTTAAATCTGCTGAAGGAACAACTCAAGGGGACCCCATAGCGATGCTGGTATACGCCATTGCCATCACACCCTTGGTAACAAAAGCAAAACAAAACGTGGATGGCAAAAATGAATTGGCGAAAGCTGTTGCATTTGCTGATGATATATCCGCAGCAGGGAAGATCAATGGTCTGAAATTATTATGGGACACAATTTGTGAGAAAGGTCCCATGTATGGTTACTTTCCACAAGCAATTAAAACATGGTTGGTTGTCAAAACCGATTTCCTGGAGAAAGCAAAGAACGTTTTAGAGCATACTGATGTCAATATAACAACAGATGGGCAAAAGCACTTGGGCGATGCAACGGGATCAAAATCATTCAAAGATGAATTTGCAAAAAACAAGATAGAAAAGTGGATTGGAGAATTGTCAGTGCTATCGAAAATTTCGAAATTCGCTCCGCAAGAAGCAAATACTTGTTTTGTTTGTGGATACAAGCATAAGTTATGCTACTCGATGAAAACAATTCCGGAAATTTCTCCACACCTAAAGCTGTTAAATTATTTTATCAGAATTTATACCAGCTATTACTGGTGGTATTCAACCAACGCCATAGGAAAGAGAACTGTTTTCTCTTCCCCCCAGCATGGGCGGACTTGGTATTACCATTTTTCATCAAATGAGACCTACAGAATTCGCTAATTCTGAAATGTTATCAAATGAGCTGAGACAGAACATCGTAAATCAAGTGATTCCAATGAAGTCTAACAAGGAAATCCAAAAGAAAGTCAGATCCAAAGTGAAAATGGAAAAGTCATAAAGAAACCAGGATACACTTAATCGACTAGTTGCTAATATGACCGAGGCACAAAAGAGGTTACACGAGACAAACTTCTAAAAGAGTTCGTCAATATGGTTTAATACTCTACCAATAAAAGAAGAAGGATACAATTTAGAAAAATTCGGTATGAAAAAGAGCTTAGCAGATTGCCGGATAAATGCGTTAGTGGTGCTGGTTGCGATGTCCAACACAGTCTATCGTGTAAGAAAGGAGGCTTTGTTACACTCAGACACAACATCATTAGAGACATAACAGCAAATCTCCTTCCAGAGTGTGCAAAGACGTTGAGATCGAGCCGAAGCTACAACCATTAACCGGTGAAAACCTCAACGCATATACAATCACCACTGGCGAAGCAAGACACGATGTGAGCGCGAGAGGCTTCTGGATACCATGTCAAAAGGCATTCTTTGATATAAGGGATTTGAACCAAACCGCCAGACGATATGTTCACCAAAGCTTACCGAAAAGATCCGAGGTCAACGAAAAAAAAAAAAAAAAAAGTCCTACAACGAGAGACTCCTGCAGTGTGAAAATGGTAGTTTTACACCTCTTGTATTTGATACTCACGGTGGGAAAGGCCGGGATTGTGAAAAGTTTTATCAAAGACTTGCTGAAGTTATATCTGAAAAGCGGCAAAAACCGTATGCACTTGTGTTACAATGGATACACAGAAGAATCAGCTACGCCATCAATCGTTGTATAATTATGTGTGTCAGGGGATCACGATCGGTGCGTGTGCAACAGTGTCGACACATCTGAAGCAACTTTCAAAGTTGGCTAAAAACCTTTTTTAAAACAACACAAAAAGAACACTAAAAACATGAACATTTTTTGTACAAACCCACTTAATCTTGAATGATTATTTAATTAATAAGTTGCGATATTAGGTTGTATTAGGTTATATGGCGTCCAGGATTGCACCCGTGTTTGTTGTAAAAAAACATATATTTCTAACAATCCAAGTTTAATGTTTATAGTTTCCAGACTCCTAACTTACTCGGTTTTGGACGTTAGCCGATAGACCAAGAGTAGGGCAAAAAAGCCCGGAACGGTTTATTTGACAGACTAGGGCAGGGTAAGATCGTTTGTATGCGATGTGCTGTGTAAAATCATCAACAATCTTTATATTTTCTGCTGACCAGAATCTTTCCCAGACTTTTATGTACAGCGTTCAATACCACTACAGAGCCCGTAAGTTTTACCTAGATGGCGCGAAAAATTAGCACCCGTAAAGCGTGAACAATGCACTGTAGGCCGTGAACAATATAATGCAGGCGTGAATACCCTGTACCAGAGTCTTTTCACGGAAGGAAAATAACGTAAGTAGACGACCACAATAAAATGGTTGGATTTGCTGATAAAATCACAGTAGCTAGTGATCTGGATTCGATACGGCTACTTTCCACAACCTTCCAAATCGTGGCTGATGGTCAAAGAAGAACGAGCAAAAAAAGCGATGAACCTCTTTCAGGAAACAAACATCCAAATTACTTCCCTTGGCGAACGTCATCTTGGTGCAGTGATTGGAACAGATGAATTTAAAAAGAAATAAGTAGAAAACCTTGTGTCGAAATGGTGCCAGCAAATATCCCTTCTTGCAGATATAGGGACAACATACCCCCCCCCCCCCCCGTCCCCTTAGCCTACACTGCGTACGTAGCCGGATACCAACACAAGATGACGTATTTTTTACGAACGATACCGTCCATTGAAAACGAGAAGGGAAAAGTCACAAATTCATTCCAGCAATAAACGGTGGACATAGCATCAATGACTAAGAAAGAAAGATACTCTAGTAACCGCCACGTCTTGGAGGCCTGGGTCTAAAGGTTTTTGCGGAAGTGAAAATGGATACGCACTGACGAAGCAAGAGTTTTTGGATGCTATTTGCATACGATATGACTGGTCGCTTGAAAAAATCCCCGATGAATGCGTATGCGGAGCAAAGTTCGATGTTTCCCACACGTTATCGTGTAAGCTAGGAGGTTTTGTTACGCTCAGACATAACGAAGTTCGTGATTTCACCGCTGAGCTACTCAAAGAAATTTGTGTTGATGTGAGAAAAGAACCGCTGCTGATTGAACTAAACCAAGAAGATCTTCCAAGGCAAGCGAATAGAAGCAGAGAAGCACGACTTGACATAAGCGCTCGAAACTTCTGGACTACTGGTCAAAGAGCATTTTTGATCATAGAGTTTTCAACCTAGACTCTCGGCAATACAGAAATACAGAAGTGGAAATGTGCTTCGAAAGAAACTAAAAAGAGAAGAAACGACTTTACTGTGAACGAATCTTACAGAACCGCTGGTTTTTCATACGAACGGTGGAATGGGAAAAGAATGTTCTACGTTCTACAAGCGCCTTGCCGAATTAATTGCCGACAAGAGATGCATCAAACTATCACTGGTTTCAACTTTGATCCGAACAAAAATCGCGTTCTCCTTGTTGAGATCCACCATCAGATGTGTAAGAGGATCCAAAACTCTACACAATAATCATCATTATAATAATCTAAACGCGGACATTAATGAAGATAGCAATACCGCTATCCTTCATGATTAGAAACTCTTCCTCCTTTTCTTTACCTTACTTTCTTTTTCTCTCTATAAAATAAACAATTTATAATTATAAAAAACGTAAAAAAAGAAGGTTTAATTGTAAGATAGGGTTTAGCAATTGTTAATTTATGGCGTACAGGATTGTACCGTGGTTGAAAAAAAAAGAAAAAAAGTAGACTCTTTAAAATTTCGCCGGAAAAGTTGTTATGGAGGTTCTGAAATAAGCTCGAGGCTGGAGTGCGTTTTGTATAAATTCAATAACGTTTCTGCCGGAAGATTAGCCACATTGGTTTAAAAAAGAAGAAAAATGGTAGAACGTAAACGGTTTCGTATCAACAGAGCATTCTGATGATTTAGTCGAATGTACACAAGCATAAACGCAAGAACACTTTGCGCTTTGCACGCTAGTCAAGCTTGATATTTATATTTTTACGTTTTTCATTGACATGGAGTTTTATTTTCATATCATTCAGAATGAAAAAAACGAAAAAGGAAAGCTTGACTGAAAATAAATCAGTAGATATTTCTGTGTAAATTATAGTTAGCTAGTTAGCTAATTTAAAGGATCTAATATAAACTATATATTTAACATTAGTTTTACATTGATTGCTGTTATGAATATGTATATCAATTTTACTGTACCGCCAACTGGGGTGACTTTTTTGCACACTATTATAACTATTATAAACATTGGCTTTTTCATCCAAGCTCACAAATATATCTTAACATGCTTGCTGGTAAAAAATATGATAAATGATATATTATAAAATATAATAATATAAAATTTGATTTATTTTTCTCCTCAGTCGAGGAAGTGAAAAAGAAAGAGTAAAATCGATTTTTCTAATTTTCAGTCAAAATAACGTTTGAAGGTAGGAAACACCTTTGTGCTGTAATCGGTGTAAATAACTTCAAAAGCGAATATGTTGCCGATAAAGTCTTGCGATGGGTTGAAGAGCTGAAAGTACTGTCAACTATAGCGGAAACACAACCTCAGGCTGCGTATGTGGCTTTCGTCGTTGGATACCGGCATAAGTTCAATTACCTGTTTAGAATCATGAGCGACCTGGACGAGTTGCTGCTGCCAATCGAGAATAAAATCAGGTACCGTTTCATTCCAGCACTTTGCGATAGTAGACACTGTAATGACAGCGAACGTCAGCTACTGTCGTCGTTGCCAACTAAGCTGGGTGGTCTTGGGATCATCAACGTCATCGAAGAAGCCAAATTCCAGTTTGGAACAAGTAATGAAGTAACGAGTCAACTTTGCAACCGAATTACAGCCAGTCCAATGAAGAAAATGACGTAACAACCTCGAAGAAAATACTTTTGCGCCGAAAAGCTGAAAGATTTGCTGACAACAAGAAAGTACTGGTCGACCTATTGCCTACCCTTCCACCTATGCAACAGAAAGCTGTCGAGGTAGCCAAAAGTGAAGGTGCTTTGATCTGGCTAACAACACTGCCGCTAAAAGATGAAAACTTCGTCTTTAACAAACAAGAGTTTTTCGATGCCGTCTAGATGCGATACGCTTAGCTTCCTACCAAATGTGCCTGCCAGTCGAATTTTTCAATAGTATTATTATTTTTATTATTATTACTATTATTCTTTGATACTTTATACAGGTGTATATACATATCTACAATTGTCAATATATACATATAAACACTTCAACGAACTTAATCGCTGCTATCAATGTGCGACCTGTTATCATATTCATTAAATAATAGATAATTACATAATTAGTAAAAATAATAAGGAATAAAATGATTCATTGTTAATAAATTAAAATTAGTTAAAATGTTGTTGTAATAAAATTTTAAAATTGCTTTGAGCATTTCTAATAGACAGAGGAAGTTCGTTGTAGACTTTAGCTCCTTGAAACCTAAAGGACTTTCTATTAAATTCTAGCTTAACTTTAGGGAGCTTTAAAAGTTTATCATTGTTTTTTGTGTTTATATTATGTTCATTTACACTAAAGTAGTTTTGAAAGTTACTGCATACATCAAATATATCTTAACATGCTTGCTGGTAAAATTTTATTTTATTTTCTCCTCAGTCGAGCAAGTGAAAAAGATAGAGTAAAATCGATATTTCTAATTATACATAGATCAAAAAATCTGTGCAAATCACCACATAGCAAGACCATGCTTAAAAAGTGTTATAATAAATTAGCCCCAGTAGACTGTAGCTAAGTACATTACAAATAAAATTCCTATTATATAATTTGATTTTTAAGAATTAGCTGATTTTCACTACTGTCCTGTAGCTTAGGCAGGCCCTACAACACCGGGGGCTATAGCCCCCCCCCCCCCACCCACTTTTTTGGCAAGCAAAAATGTTTTTTTGTGATAATATTCAAAATACCAGAAAAAGGAGAAAGTAAAACAATACTGCTCGTACGATAGCTTCTATGGCGCCAAGCACACTTGTTCTGCCCTCGTTCTTTACACTTTTGTTGCTTGATTCATTTCATCAATCCGTTCGTTTGTTTGCTTTATGCAAACAATGTATTTCAAAAAGAGAAAAAAGACGTCTCTCTCTCCGTGTTTTCCATATACATCAAGAAAAGAGAAAAACGAGTAACGATAAAAAGAGAAAAAAAGAGCAACAGCTTAGTTTTGATGAGCAGTAAAAAAGTGACAGTATTTTCTTATGAGGATTTGAAAGTTTAACTAAGAAAAGAAATCTCAATGAAAATGAATAATTCCATTTCTAGTATCTTTTTGCACCTCAGCATTCTTTGTGAAATGAATTCTACAATTTAAGTTGTGGAAATTTTCAGCCGAAGTCTACAAGCCATTAAAATTGACAAAACTTCCAGTAAACAATTTCAAATTTTGTAGAGGTTTGATTTTCAACAAATAGAAGTAAAGTACTAAATATTGCAGTAACTTTTGGAAAAACTATCGACAAAAAATGATGGGCTTTTAGCCAATCTGGAAGGTCAGAAATCCAAAATTATCTCGGCGCGTCGCCGCCAACCATGGTGGCGTCTCATACGACATTTAACTAGCAATAATTTGAAACGTGGAATTTTAGCCTCCGCTCTTTTAATTTCATGTCCTGGAGCGTTTTAGGATTTGCAAAAAATAAACAAGGCCTCAAAAATAACCATATTATTTATTTATCTCACCAAGTAATTTTAAAAATCTATGTTGCGAATCAAAAATGAATCAATTTACACTTAAAAAAACCACCACTTTCCATCTAAAAAAGGGCCTGGTTTGTGATTTTAGCAATCACAGGGAAAACAATTGTAGAAAAGTATGTCATAAAAAGGCATTTTGTGGAATTAATTTTTGAGCTTCAACAAATGATTCAAATTTTACAAAAATAGCAAAAGTTGCCCACAAGCTTTCAAATCTTGATACCATACTATCTTTCCTCGCTCATGTACTCGGAAAATGGGACGGTACTCCTATCTACAGTATTAATGTTGCAAATATCAATATGACCACAAAATTCATGCCCTCTGAAGATAACATCAAATGTCACTGTTGAAACCATCAAATGTCACTGTTGAAACCATCATTTTCATCTTAAAAGAGAGGCGAAATATGACTTACAAAAACGTGTTGAATAATTCTTAAGTACGCCTTTCATCAGAAGTTCTTGAACACAAAAGAAATGATAGTTAGGTAATTAGTATTACACAGATTTTGTAGGAATTGTTTTTGAGATTTTGCAAAGAACCACAAAGATTTATGTTGCACCTGCAAAAAGATATTTAATTTTTACTGTGTTAAGGCACTTCCAATGTGTCAGACGCAAATAAGTTTGGTTCCACATTTTTTCTATGATTTTACCAAACTGTTTTCTCTTAATCTACATATATCATAATAGCTTTAGAGTACTAAAATTTTGCATAATCAACAAGCTACTTTTACTGCATAAAATAACTATTATTTATTTATTTCACCAAGTAATTTTAAAAATCTATGTTGCGAATCACAAATAAATCAATTTACACTTAAAAAAAATCATGAATGAAAAATAGCCTTTATTATAAGGCTTTTGAAGGTTTTCATCAGTAGAGAAAATAGCAACTGTGTCATCACCTGACTAACATCATTGTGACCTGACGCCTGACTTAGGAACATAGAAATCTCAGTAAAATGAACAACAGGAATTTTTTGTCATTTTTTTTGTTAAATGTTAATTTTTTCTATACTTCTTAACAATAAAATCTGTAGAAAGCATGCCAAGCATAAGATTATTACTAAAACAAGACAACAAAGAATTACTGTGTGTTTTGAAAATTATATACATTGTGTTTATTGTCTGGGTAATGTATAATAAAGGCAAAAATATGTCAAAGAATAAAGATTTCCACATATACATTAACTTTATTACATTGAATTTACCATGAAAACCATATTTTTTGAAACTCTTGTAAAATTGTCAATAGAATTTCCGATAATCCATAATCATTTACTACATTATATTCTTTGTTATTTTTTGCTCTTAACTGAAAAATTTCATTTTTTTTGCTTTATCTTGGATCTTTGGCCATATGAAACCCCTATATATAATTTGAGTCATCAGAGTTTAAAAAGTAATAAATAAATAAAGATTATTATGCTTATGGTTGGAAGACAGGCTACCCTGTTGCAAGTCAGATGATTTAATAGTAATAGCTATAACTATGAATTTGTAGATGCTGAATGCATATTAAAGTAGGAGGATTACAGCGTGCCACACATACTTAGTGACAAGCTGGGGTGGATTTAAAAGCACCTTCAAAATTTGGACTGAACAGCACTGGACAACAATATTTTCAGTTTAAATGTGTGTGCATGCTGGTTATTGGCATGCTAAATTGTTTCAAAGACCTCTATTCACCATTGGTTTTATTAAACATTCTAGGCGTAGTTATCCTTTTCTTGTGTGCAGACATTAGTTTCCAAACATGGGACAGAACCGACCAGTCAAGACCACAGCCACCCTCCTATTTAGCCTGGATTACCCTGCAAAACTTTCATCTCTCATCTACCCTCCCATTAAGTTTACTCCATCGTAAAATTTTGAAGGCATGAATTATTGCGGCATTTAATTTTGTGATTGTCATAATTATAAATCTATGTTTAACAGATGTTTACTAAGCTCTATTTTAGAAAATAAAGGCAGCGTCTGTTAACAGAAGGGCATTTCTCAGAAGTAAAAGGGCTCTTATAATCAAGCAGCACCCTACGTAGGGGTCAGTTTTAAGTGTTTTTGTCCGAAAGTCGGACACACTTTCCATCTAAAAAAGGGCCTGGTTTCTGTAAATAATTTTTGTGATTTTGATGTCATAAAAAGGCATTTTGTGGAATTAATTTTTTAGCTTTACAAAATGATTTAAATTTTACAAAACTAGCAAAAGTTGTCCACAAGCATTATAGTCTTGATACCATACTATCTTTCCTCACTCATGTTACTTTTATTGGTAGAGTATTAAACCATATTGACGAACTCTTTTGGCAGTTTGTCTCGTGTAACCTCTTTTGTGCGTCGGTCATATTAGCAACTAGTCGATTAAGTGTATCCTGGTTTCTTTTTGACTTTTCCATTTTCACTTTGGATCTGACTTTCTTTTGGATTTCCTTGTTAGACTTCAATGGAATCACTTGATTTACGATGTTCTGTCTCGGCTCATTTGATAACATTTCAGAATTAGCGAATTCTGTAGGTGTCATTTGATGAAAAATGGGAAGACTAAGTCCGCCCATGCTGGGGGGAAGAGGAAACAGTTCTTTTTCCTGTGGTTTTGGTTGAATACCACCAGTAATAGCTGGTATAAATTCTGATGTAATAAAATAATCTAACAGCTTTAGGTGTGGAGAGATTTCCGGAATTGTTTTCATCGAGTGGCATAACTTATGCTTGTATCCACTAACAAAACAAGTATATGCTTCTTGCGGAGCGAATTTCGCAATTTTCGATAGCACTGACAATTCTTCAATCCACTTTTCTAACTTTTTTTTACAAATTCATCTTTGAAAGGTTTTGATCTGGTTGCAGCGCCCAAGTGCTTTTGCCCATCTGTTGTTATATTGACATCAGTATGCTCTAAAACGTTCTTTGCTTTCTCCAGGAAATCGGTTTTGACAACCAACCATGTTTTAATTGCTTGTGGAAAGTAACCATACATGGGACCTTTCTCGCAAATTGTGTCCCATAATATTTTCAGACCATTCATCTTGCCTGCTGCGGATATATCATCAGCAAATGCAACAGCTTTCGCCAATTCGTTTTTGCCATCCACTTTCTGTTTTGCTTTTAATACCAAGGGTATGATTGCAATGGCGTATATCAGCATCGCTATGGGGTCCCCTTGAGTTGTTCCTTCAGCAGATTTAAGTTCTTTTCCCCCGATCACAAAAAGTCTTGATGCAAATCTGTAACAGTTTTGAGTAAAGATGGAGATGGATGGACAGATCACTTTTACATTGTGGAGGAATGCTTCTCGGTTTATACAATTGAAAGCATTTGCAGCACCAACAAGTAAAACTGCTTCTGGATCTTCCTCAGTAAAGATTTGTCGAATGGCATGGATAGCAGCTTCACTTCCCGCCTCGTGCCCAGCACACAAATGTGTGATCCAACAAATTCGGTGACATCTTCTTTAACAATTATTGCGACGGTTTTTCCGACGATTTGTCTAAGAACCTCACCATCTCCAATTGGACGTATCCCCGGGTTTTTATTCAGAGGTATAAAACGAGACGCTGGGCAGATTCGGATGATTTTTGTGAGTGTAATTCAACGCACAGACTTTTAGCAAGCTTAGCTGTCGCTATGCATAAATCTGTCGATTCTTGAACAAACTGTCTCGATGTAAACATTCGACGCCAACCGTCACCATCAAGACCAGAAGGTTCAGATCCACCTTTTGTTTTTGTTGCAGACTTTCTTATGAGTTCGGCATCAATTTCATCGAAAATAATTGGATGGACATCTAAAGGTATGTCTGGAAAAAGTATATCTTCGTTGGCTTTTCTTGGCTCTTGATGTTTTTCACGTAATATTTTAACCCTATTTGAACAGGGCTTTTAGGGGCTCTGAAATTCTGGGGGTTGGGGGCATTTGGTCCCCCCTATATAACTTTCTTAATATAATAGATATGGACTTGAAACTTGGCATGAACGTCAACCACTTTAAAATAATAAGATTTCGCAAAAAAAATTGATTGCGTCATCAATTCTTTGGATGACATCATCATTTATCCCAATTTCAAACTAAAAAGGACCTACTAATTTCTTCTTATAAAGGCAATCATTCCCTTTTAAAAAGTAGTAAATATTATAGTCAGATAATAATATTCATTAGGGAAATCATTAATGATGACAATACTTGTATAATGACGTCATTAGTCAACGAAATCATGTCAAAATGAGTATTATTTACGCAAACCTTTTATTGCCAAATTTCGCATTTAAAAGAGATTTTTCATATTTTTTCCTTTATTTTCTGTAACATTACAGTCAGAATTCTTTATTTAATTTGCAGAAAAATGATATATTATATAAAAACTTTCATGAAAAACGTTAAAAGTTGTTGAAAATGACATGTCATTAAGGTGATGATGCAATAAATGCCGAAAATGAGCAAAATAAACATCAAAAATGTTAATTCTGTACATACATATGGTTAAAAAACAAAAACAATGATATAAACCGGTATTATATTACCTTATTTAATAGTTTTCAAAGATTTCATTTTTTTCACTTTCACTGCCTTTGACAAATTGATTAACGCTCAAGATGAGGTATTCCAATAAATAAATTATTTTCGTTAAAATGTTTCGAGAAAAATTTTAGGAAAAGTCACAAAACATCAGCATCATAACATAACTGGTTCAAAAGTTATCATCAAAAAACCAACTGGGGGGACCGAATAATAGCCCCCTCCCCCCCCCCTCCCCCCAGTTCAAATAGGGTTAAGGGTCTCGTCGTTCAAGGGTATTAGTCCATTTTCCATGTTGTTACTCGATATCCTTATAGCTCCATTAACATTCCCCTTCGCCATTTTCTTAACAAACTTTTTTGAAATGTCTTCCAAAGAAATCTTATATTTTTTGCTTGTCTGTAGTCGATCCTGTATTGAAGTAGATTCACGTAAAAGCTCAGGAATATTTCCTTGTTCCCATAAGTCAAGACGCCGACTTAAAGCTTCAGTGTGATATTTTGCTTTAGATTTCTGGCTTGGCTTCTGGAGCAAGAGCGCTGGCATTACCATGATAGCTTTGACGGCAATATCTTTCAACGGCGATGCTTGGTGAAACCATTTAGCAGCTTTGTTGTTTCTCTGATGTATTTCTTCGCGGCTTTACCAGTTGGAAGAAGAGAAAGGTTGCCTCTCCAGTAAACAACATTTTCATATGCATTTGTTATTGATTTGAAGAAATCTTTACCGTTGACTTCACCCCATCTGAATGGCATATCATCGTCATTGTCATCACCGTCATTATTGTTTGAGAGAGGAGGAGGTGATGGATCAGGTGGAACATCTATTTCATCTCTGAGTACTTCTTCATTTGGTTTTTCCTTTGGTTGATTGTTCGCCTGGTTCATTTGGCTTGTTTTGTCACTGTTGTGCTTTTCATTGGCCTTTCCACTTTTTGAATTAAGAACTCTACCACAATTTTCACATGGAAAGGTGACCTTGTGTTGACTTTGAGCATTTGTAGCAGCACACATTTCCCGTTTTTCCTTTGCCAAGGATGACACGGGGACAGAAGAGTAACAAGCTTGAGCTGAAACACTTCAGGAAATTGGCAAGTCCCCCGCGGTTGGTTACCCGAGCGTCTCGCAAATCCAAAATCCCAGAATGAAAAAATATGTTGATATAGTAGCGCTGAGAACTACTTTTTTTTGACAACCACGCAAAGAGTTCAGATTGCGAGGAAATCACGATAGAAAGGAGAAGAAAATGTTAACAACATCAGTTAAGTAGGAAAAGAAGTATTGCGTTTAACGCGTCGATTTTTACTATTCTTCTGTCTTGTTTCGTTTTCCGTTTTCTGTCTTTTTTTCTGATTT
>JAUBWS010058912.1:0-15999 GCA_032270445.1 Darlingtonia californica | reverse complement strand
ACATCAAAATTTAAGTTAGGCAATTCTCTTTACATTGAAATTAAGTTTATTTCTGAAAACCTTGTAGTTTTTCAAAATACTGCTTCAAAGACTGAAACTTTTTTGTGGTGCACCCGGTATTATATTTTGTTTTTGTTTGCTCATTTTAAAATTAGATGAAAGTTTGATTAAATTGTTATTGTTTTTAGATAATGTAATGTATAAACAAACACCCTATACACTTCAACGATGTACTGTTATAAATTCCAAATCGGCAAGGATTTCTTTCATTTTGAACATGACCTTTTACGGCTATCTAAAAACTAATCAGTAAAAGTAACAAAAATTTCTGCATTTGGATGTCTATTTCCAACTTTTACTTTATCGAATTTTTCCGGTCTCTGTTAAGGAAATTCGGCCAAAAATCTGCCATAGAAAACTCTCGCAAATGTTTTTGTTGGTCAAAAACTCGAAAGAAACTTATTCAAATTTCGGCCTTTTGCGACAATTTGTCCTGCAAGTTTTTGCAAAACCACGAAAGCTTACATTGTAAGCATTCTTTAAAAGCTCGGCGACCCTTTCACCAGGGAGCGACCTTCTTTTAGCAAACCTCCAAAGATTGATTGAAATTTTGTAGCAGTAAAGGGTTAGCGGATATCATTTTCCAAAAATTTCCTAATTTCATTTTTCGCATGACAATTCCGAAATTGCGTTTGATCTCATCTTTTATCTCTATATTTGTTACTTAAAGATAAAATTTAAAAACCGAATAATTTGCATTTTTTTAGTCTATTGGATAGTATTTTACGTCATTTTAGTTTTTTTTCAGACTGTTGGGTATAAGTAAAAGTACTGTAAAGTATATGCTTGTAAAAACGAGTCGTCTAAAAGTACTTTACCTACTTTAAACATCTGAGTCTATTTAAAATGAACCATATGCCAAAAGCTATTTGAAACGCTCTAAGAAAACAGTTTAACTCACTGGTCTTTAAAATTTCAGTATTCTCTATTAATCCCTAGAATTCACTGTGTTTTATGAAAAAAAGACTTTTTCAACATTTACAAGTTAAATTTCTGGACCAGCGGATTTAGTATTATAACTATTTGAGTTTTTTGTCAATAAGCTCTTTAAAAGGTGGGTTATCAGGGCCAATTTCCATTCGAAGGTACGGGCTTGCAAAGTTATTGTGGTGTTTTGGTCAAATTTGGACGCAAAAAGTCATCCTTCGGAGTAAATTGGTTAAAAAAGTAATCTAAAAATCGCATATTGTACACCTTGACTAGAAGTTACATTCCCAAAAGCAAATTTTAAGTTTTGTGCGGAATTAAATTTATGGTTTGAAAACATTGTGCAATTCCTAGGACCAATTTCCGGCAATTGTTCGTAATTACGACCGTTCTGGTCCCGTCGGGTAGTGAAAAAAAGGCTACGCAACCCATGCACATGGATGATGTATTTCTTAAATATCGCCTTGCCAATTAGGGGCTAATTTTAAGGGATTATTAATTCGGGCAAATTTCTTATTAGTCGCCTAGCCAAATTTGACTGTCTAGACTGTCCCCGCCCAACACAGAAATTCGTGAAATCGTAGTACTTCTTTACTTAAGCAATGAAGAAAATTCTGTTCTCAAAATTGTGAAAGTGACTTCTTTTCTAAATTTCCATCAGCAAATTTCCACCGAATGTGAAGGGACTATTGTTTAGATAACAATAAACGAATAACCAACAGATTTTTAGTTTTGATTCTCCTATCATTTATTGACTCGTTATTGTTTTATGAATAGCGCAATCGATTAACCAATAAAAATTTGTAGTTTAGATTCTCGCGTCATTTCATTGGTTCATTAAAAAATAGCACTCAAAATTCCTCGCGGAAAAGTTTAAATTTTTCAACTTTTTATTTCCGCCAAGATTAGACGAAATTGTCACGTAAGAATGCGCTGAAAATACAAAGTTGGCGGAAATTTGCCCAAAGTGGAAAATTTCACCGAATGGAAAACGGCCTTTTAAGCAAACAAAAATCTACGACGTAAACGTTGCGCAGCAGCTTTGGAAATTACCATGCTCTTTAATTTTTTAAGTGGGGCAATCGGTCAGTGTGTAATTTTGCAACGTCATGCTTCGTAGATTTTGGTTTGCTTAACCTCGCTAATATCTCTACTTCTTCTGGCGAAAGTTCATTTTGACAAACATCCGTCTTATTTTTTGCAGGAAATGCGGATGTATGATGAAGATTGCTTGAAATGAAGAATGAAACCAATGATTATTTATAACTTTGTAAGTTGTTTTTCCCTTTTAAAATTTTAAATGCGAAAGTGAAGATAGTCAAAGTTCATATATGATAAGCCCTCATCATTTAAGTGACTTCTGCGAATCTTCAGAATTTGGCCAGGTTAAGTCGAATATTCCTGGTCGAAACAAGATCCTGGTGATATTTTTAGTTTCCCTCTCAATTTGTTGATAAGGTTTTAAAATAAACCTCATTGGAGTTTTATGATAAAACAATAGCATCAAGGTTGAAGCTTAATGTTTTTAAAAATACTTTATGAAATGAGCAAAACCAATTTTTATTAAAAATTTCACTAAACTAAGTTATGTGATGTATAAAACCCGATACAATGCAATGTGATGTCGATATGATTTGATTTGATGCGGTTTAATGATGCTATTTGATGTTGTGTAAAGTAACAAAACGAAAGATATTAAATAAATTACCAAAATTAAATGACGAAGAAAGATTATTTTAAGTTATTTCTTGATCTGAAATAATATTACTCTGTATATAATGTTTTACTGTTATTATCTCTTGAAATAATTTTTTTTATTTTAGGGTGTATCACTAAGCGCACGATGGATTGCTTAAATTGTCACGTGACAGCTTTACCGTTGAGTGAATTATTTTTTTACTGCAAAAAGGAGAACGAGGTGTTTCTCAGCATCAAACCAGAGATTTACGAAGTTGTTTTAGCCAAGAAGAAAGTTTTTGTGGAGAGAGAAAGTCAAAAGAAAATCCGGATCAAGTGTGGTTCATGCAATGCAAATTTGGGATGTGTTATACCATTTGGACCTGATGGTACAAAATTTTCAGCTTTTGCGTGTGATAAAGTCAAACTAAATGGTGAATCATTCGGAAAGAAGGGAAGATGGCGAATAGTCTATACAAGATTTCGATCCATCGAGACTAGAGATCCATCAACATTTTTCAATGTTTTTAAAGTGGAACGCTCTGCAGAGAAGAAGGCAGTAAAAGAAATTGATCCGCATATTTGTTTCCCTTCAGTGAACAATTTAAATGACTTTGAATGGATCAGTGTCTCGTTGGACAAGGAGCCAAGGCGATATCAAATTGAAGCTTTCATTGAAGTCCTACAGAAGAATGTGATTGTTGTTTTGAAGACTGGAGCAGGAAAAACGCTGATAGCTTCTATGTTTTTAGCCAGGATGTGCAGTCTGAATCCTAAGAAGATGGGATTGATGGTAGTGGATAGGATCCCATTAGTATTTCAGCAAGGTGATGCTATCAAGCAGGATACTAATCTGCGTGTTGCAAGAATCTGTGGTGAAAACAGGACTGCGTACAAGATCAAGCAACTGAACGATGACAATTTTGATGTGCTGGTAGTCACGGCTGGTGCGTTCTATGAGATGGTTTCGAAGAAAGAACTTGATATCAACTTGTTTTGTGCAGTGGTTCTGGATGAATGTCACCATGTGGCAGGTGGACATAGATACGTCGATGTCCTACGGCTGTTCACCAAAAAAACTCTCCAATTTCAACCACGAATCTTAGGTCTGACTGCGTCCCCCGTTAACGGCAAGACTTTGATTCAGTGTGAAAACAGATTAAACAGTTTTATGGTGAATTTCCCCAATGCGAAGTTTTTCAGCCCTACATTACCCAAGTCCGATATGCAGATTGAAAAAGTGCCAATAAGAAGAACACGAGAGCAAGAGATGTTTATTGATAGTATCTACAAATTGTTCATGGATAAATGCCAGGTCATCTCACAAATAGTGAGGATCAAAGATGTCACTCCGTTGCAGCAGAATCTATTGAATGCATATATGGTTGTGGGTGATTTGAGGTCTTTGGATTGTGAGTATAGTGACTCATATCCGTGTTTAAGAGAATTAGTACCAGATGCTTTGCTGTTATTGGAGAGCATGCAAGCTTGCAACATCATGGGAAGCGAGTATGGTTGCAAAGTATTGGAAAACACACCCTTTGTACACAGTTGTAGATATTACCACAGAACTGTTTCAAGTCGTTTATCAAAACTCAAATCTCTTTTGGGAAGTATGGGTGAGAAATCAAAGGTTTTAATATTCGTGTCTACAAGGAGTGTGGCACGCACACTAACAAATCGCCTGCAAGATGATTTTCCTCATCTTTATCCAGATATGGTTGTGGGTCATGGTGGCTACGATGGCATGGATTGGGAGTTTGACCAGAAGACGAAGATCAAAAAGTTTTCCAGTGACAAGTGTAATGTATTGGTGTGTACATCAGTGCTGGAGGAGGGTTTGGATGTGACTTCGTGTGACTTGGTTGTATGCTTTACTGGTGTATCATCTTTGATTAAATTCATACAAGCGAGAGGGAGAGCCAGGAAAGAGAACAGCAGGTTCATCATTTATCAAACTGAAGCTGAAGAAAGTAATAACAGAGATCTACAGCTCCAAGAGGAAATGTTAAACACTGCTCTGCGGTGGAAACAGAATGCTTCCATTTTGTTCTCCGAAATGTCAAAGGAAATCATGAGAAAAATCGAGAGCGAATTAAGTGATGGCGGAACTCTACAGAATAAACGATTCGATGTGTTGGAGGAAGTAAGGGAGAGCGACTTTTCTTTCTTGGTTTACTGTGACATTGATAGTCTTTGTGATGTAGGATTTGTTAAAAGTAAGTTAACTGAAGCATTGGAAGAGCAGCAATACTTCATCCTTAGCAGGCTTGTGCTGTTAAATGACGAAAAGAAAATGATTGAATCGTTACCAAAGAATATTTTCTCAAACGATGCTCTTGTGTTTTTGGTCAGTGTCAAGTGTAACGCAAATCGTACTCCAATGGAAACATACATCGACTTCTGTAAGATATTCCCATTCTCCATTGATTTGGATGCCAACGTTACGTTACCAATATGGACCAAAGCAAAGTTCCCCAGATCTTTGTACGATGGACCTGGACGGATTGCGATGACTGGTTTCAAGCTTGGTACTTTCATTGATAAAACGTCCGTCGATTATGCGTTCACTTATCAAGAATTCACACATATATATGTGTGCTTTAAGGAAAAAGATGTCATGTTTGATTTACGACATAATGTAGAAGTTCGCATTCCAAAGACTTCTATTCAACGATTTTCCCTGGTATTAGTAAACACAGCTGAAGTATCACTGTCATTTTGTTTGAAGTATCCACCACTTATATCTAGATGGCGTATCTTTATGGGCCAGAGAGTGACAACAAGATTAAGTTTACTTGATAGTGACGAAGTTCTTGAACCGTTTGGAAAATTTCCAGTTATAACCATGAAATTTTCTGTTTTTGATCTGAGTTTGTTGGTCAACATTCTGGAACATATGTTTCCTATACCGTTCTACAATGTCCGCTTGAAAGAATACAGTTCTGAGCAGCTGCTTGCAATTGATCCGGTGAATTTGCCAGTCCCAATGAAAAGTGTTTTTTGGGATTTGAAGTGCCTCGAAGATAGTAGAATATCATGCTATACTCCCGAGATCCCGACAAGAATTGTAAACTTACTTATGGCCCAACAAAGTGCAAGCGGAAGAGAGTTAATGAAGAGAGTCGTAGAGAAATGCTGTTACCGTAGCAACTTTCCTTTCTTTTACGGGTTTAACAGAGCGTTGAACGAAACTTTCCAAGCGTTGTCAACGGTACCAGAAACCCGTAGAAGTTTCTTAGAAGACGTTGTACCTGCTGGCCATCATATGATTAAAAGGGCTTACGTCACACCACTTCGTATCGTACTCCTACCAGCAGTTCCTGTCGCGTCAAACAGGATACTTCGAAAATTAGCAGACTCAAAATTTCCGATCATCATCATTTCGTTTAGAGATGAAGATTTCTCAAAACTTCACGATGCTAGTGTTCTTAATCGAATACAAAGATCAATAGCAGAGGGTGTAATACTGAATAGTGTTCGGTACCATTTTCTGTGCTCAACAGGTAGCCAATTAAGAGAGCATAAAGGTTACTTCATCAACGCTACTTATCTAGAGATACTTCAGATTCGTAAAGAAATCATTCCAGACCCTGCAAAGTTCACATTGGCTGCCAAATACTTTTCACGCCTTGGAGTTTATGGAACAGCTGATAAGAACGTTTGCACAATCCAGTTCACATCCCATTGTCGTGCTATCGATGATTTGGAAGCTCTAAACGGTGACTTGGTCACGGATGGGGCTGGGAAAATCTCAGAAACGATGGCGGCTGGAATTGCTGAAAAACTAGAATTGAAGCAAGTTCCATCAGCTTTCCAAATCAGATTTTCAGGAGTCAAAGGCATAGTTGTAACTTCAAAAGATAACGATCCAGATTTGGGAAACAAGAGGCTTGCTATTAGACCATCCATGATCAAATTCGAGAACAATGACACTGATTTTTGTGTATCTAGCACATCTCGTTTGCTACAACTATCGCTCAATCGTGAAATCATCACGTTGCTTTGTTCTGTACCGACAGATTGGGGCCTCGAAAATGTATTACTGAACTACCAAGAATTGGCTCTTGCAAGGTTTTCTGATATGTTCAATGATGTAACCATTGCATTTGGTGAGCTTCGCACCTTTCTCAAACGTTGCAATATTGACCTTCTTCAAGATGCTCAAATGGAGATAATCGATGAGCGTTTCTGGATCTCCGTCTTGCAAGGTGTCTATCGATTAAGAACGCGAGAGCTGCGAACTAAAGCAAGCATTCCCTTGGATTCAGCAACACAAGGTTGTTTATTGATGGGTGTCCCAGATCCATATGGCGTTTTGGGCGACGGAGAAGTCTTTGTACAGCTTAGAACAGAAAGGGGCGAATCGAAAATTATGGAGGGTCCATTACTCATCTTCAGAAATCCGTGCCTTCATCCTGGAGATTGTCCAACTGTGCAAGGAGTTAATCGCACTGAACTGAAGCAATTGTTTAATGTAATAGTTCATCCGGTGAAGAACTGTCAACAGTCATTGCCAACAACATGCAGTGGTGGAGACTTAGACGGAGATTTGTACGGTGTGATATGGGACAAGGACTTAATTCCGCCCCCCGCTTATGCATATCCTCCTTGCGAGTATACGGACTTGGCAAGGCCTTCATCTGACCGAGCAGGAGTCGATGTAACTGTTCAAGAGAATCTAGCCAATTTCTTTGAGCAATTTATGTCTAATGATTGTCTTGGAAGGGTAGCAACTAAACATCTGGCAATCTCAGATTTGTTGGAGAAGGGAGCACGCGATCCACTGGCTGTTGCCTTGTCAAAAGCTCAGTCTCAAGCTGTGGATTTTCCGAAGACTGGCATTATACCACAGATACCGATGATACTTAATGATGATAAATATAAAGTCTTTCCTGATTTTATGGAGAAGTCTTTACAAGAGACATATTTTTCTAAAAAAATCCTCGGAAAACTTTATAGAAGGTGTAGATCATTGGCTTACGATTTTGAAATTGGTTTGACTGGTCGTCCAAACATCTTGATGAACATGAATTTGTTGGTTCAAGGGCATGAAGACTACCTCGAATCAGCTGCCATCACTTATCTTTCATACGCGTATGATATGGAGATGTTGATGAAGAGATTCGAATTGAATGTGGAAGCTGATGTATTTCTGGGACAAGCCACATATGGGTGGAGTCAACACCTAGAAGCCAATAAGGGGAAGGCATCATCAGCTATCTCATCCTCCTTTGAAGAAATCGTCAACAAGTATCGAACCATGTTTTTCTATGGCATTTCCAATGAAGATGAAAAACAGATGAAAGCTTCTGCATGGTATAAAATAGTTAACGATCCGGAGGTGAAAGTTAGAGGACGAAAAAAAGATGCCAAAGTATTTCTCAGCTTCCCATGGGTGATTACCGATGTCCTGTGTGACATCAGGAAAGAAACGGAACGACCACAATTGAGTAGAAGATTTATAAACATCGGTGAAAGTGGATTGGAGCTTTTCAAGAAGAATTCCCAACAACTGCTGATGATGATAACACAGAAATTAAGGATTTCACAACAAATTGAGAAGGCTGTTGAGTCTTTTGCAAAGAGCGCTTATGGTATAAACAGAGGTTTCATGGTAGAGGCTTATGGATCAACTTCAATGTTCTTTTGCGAAGCAGAATCGGACATTGACGTTTGCGTGTTGATTCCAAATCAGCATAAAGTATACAACACCAAAGCTCTTGTTCCCAATCCGATAGAATTTGGTAGACTCGAACCGAAAGCACAACAGAAGCATTTTCTCCAACATATTGTGACTAGGTCAATCGATTCGATCTGTTCGTCGAAGCGTGAAGTGTTCGAAGTCAAGGTGCCTATCATCAAATGTTCTTTTCAAGATAGTGATAAGGATATTCAATGTGATATTTCTATGAATGAGATTGGTTATCGTAAAACACTCTATATCCACCATTTATATGCGAAGAGTGTGCATTATTTACCTTTGTTTTGGATCTTGGTCCGTTGGGCTCGTTTATCTGGTCTCATAAAATCCACCATTTCAAGTGATAAGAGGATGGACAGTGCTGATTTTTATGCCCTGGTCATTCATGTTCTGGAATTACCAAGGATGGAGGACGAAGTTCGAATAGAAAAACCAACCCGATGGAGTGGCATAAAGTATATTTACCAGCAACTAAACAAATTTAAATTGGGAGACTACTTTGAGTTGGGCAAGATGCTGTTTGAATTTTTCCGCAGAGCATCTCTGTTGACGGGAAACCAAGTGATGGAATGGCCAGCTCCACAGATACCAAATGTTGTTTTGGATGATTCACAAGTGGAAGATGTCAAATCATTGGCCGGAAAGGCTTACCACGCCCTATCAGCGACCAGAGATGTTAATGTTCTTCTCAATTATTTTCTTCTCACCAACAAGGAGAAGAATTCAATAAAGAAAACGTTACCATTAAACGTTTCTTACGCCATCGGGAAAGCGAAATCTTTCCACGCTGCTCGCCTGTCTGAGATATCAGGAGCTATGGTTACACTCGAAGTCAAGGAAGGTCGAAATAATTTGGAGCTGCGTGCTGAAGGAAGTCGGTTAGCCATCGAGAATCTTCAAAATGAATTGAAGTCGCTCATTGCAGATAACAAAGCACTTGTACTTGGACGGCTACCACAGAAAACCTCTAGATACTTCATGGAGGGCTCATCGGTTTTCTTGGGTCAAAATGTGATTGACTTCACATCGGCTTTGGAGTTCGAAGACAGTTTTGGAGCATATGAGTTGCACCTGCAAGCGCATCAAAGAAGTGCTGTCTACTTGAAAGATCCAAGCGAACATGATGAATGGAAGGAACGTGGCTTCGATCGGCTACGCGAACACATCTTTCGCCAACTGCAACGATTCCCAAACTCGCGCAGCACGCGCGATCAAGAGGCTTTGAATTCGCTTGAGATCACAGTCAGGTTTGGTTGTTTTTATCTGGTCGACATGGAGAGCCACTTTCCAAATTCTCAAAGATCCATACAAATTCAAGAATTACAGTTATCAGTGGAGAAGGGTCGACGTTCAAGAAAATCTTGGATTCGAGGCGAGTTCAGGACAAATGAAGGGGTTACTAACAAACAGACGGTCAATGAACCCAAGTAAGTCTATATGTTATTAATGTGTTCAAAAATGCACTTTCTATCAGTTTCTATTATGTTAATTGAAAACAACTAATGTAAACTAGCCTCCGCAGAAACAGCAAAAATCTATTATTTTCGGCGTTAATTTGAGTATTTAAGCTCGCTAATAGTTTAAATCATTAAATGGTTTAAGCCAGTATATTAACAATAGTCTGTTGCTTTGACGAAGTTTTTCAAGTTTAAATGTTATTGCAGGCGAGCATAAAGCTAATACATGATATTATGACCGTTAATACCGTGGTGTTATACTAAACAAAATTGTGTACCTTCATGTGTGTGGCAAGTAAAAAATAATAAAAAACAGTTAGTAAATTTTACATTAACGGCACTCTTGTCCCGATTCTGCATGATTTTTGAAAAAAATGGTATTATACTTGCTATATTGGGGTCAATATTCATCAAGATTAATTTTGTCATTATTACGGGGGCACTCTTGTCCCGATTCTGCATGATTTTTGAAAAAAATGGTATTATACTTGCTATATTGGGGTCAATATTCATCAAGATTAATTTTGTCATTATTACGGGAGAGTGAGCGAGTAGCGCGAAGTGTATCCCGTTTTAATTTCGTCGGCGGACTCCTCCTACTTTGAGTTTCTACATGTATTACCTGAAGCTACATGCATAGTATTGCTCCCGCGCGTCACATTTAGCGATATTGGCGAATTTCACCTATTTTGATGCAAAAGTGTACATTCTTGATCGATAGGTTAATTAAATTACAATTTGAAAATTTCACAACATGCTGAATAAGATGATGTAACTTTAAGAAATAGAAAAAAATTTCAGTAACAAGTCATTATTGTGTGTCGGAATCAATACTTTACAAAAACATATAATTATGCTGAAGATGATGAATCCAAATAGAATTTTTGACACGCGGTAGGAAAAACACTATTATTTCGGTAATAGGTATAATGGTATTTTATGTCGGAATCGATATTTTACAAAGAATTATGACTATACTGAAGATGATGAGCTCAATGAAACATTCTCACGCGCATGCGCATTAGAAAAACGCTACCATTTTGGTAATAAGTCATTCGTTAAATTTCCTATCGATTGATGTACAATATTGTAAGATTTAAAAAATTTTCAAAAAAAAAAACAGACATTTTTGACACCACTTGCCAATCTTTTGATCATGCCGCCATATTGACAAAATATTTCACAAAAATGTTTTCATCAAAAGATTTGCAAATAAATTTCCCAAAAAGTCACAAAATTTCAGGGCAAAAAGATAAGCCTGTAAAAAAGTTATTTAAAAAAGTAGCGCTCCCCCCCATTTAGTTGATTTTTTTGAATACTCAAATAAGCGGTTATTCAGGTTTGAAATTAGAACAAAAGGGGGCACGCTTATTTGAATTTTTATAAGGAGAGAACAACAAGTACTTATAAGAACATCAGCTGTTTTTTAAATCTCAATTACAAAATCAAATTTCATTAAAAAATTTATATTTTTTTCTCTTTTTCAGTTCTATTATCTTTTTGTTTTCTGTCATCTCGCTGTATTTAGTAGGCAACCTAATTCAATTTTTCTTCCTTTAAATCATATTAAATAATGAAATTATCTTTTTATCTTTTATAGCTTCTTAATGGTGCCCATGCCAGCGGGCTCGAAATTCAGTCTTTCTACCCAGGCAGTTCGTAAAGCAGTTTACAAGAACAGTAAAACCAAACGTGGGATTGCTGCTGCTTTCACACCGGGAGTATTGAAAAATAATTCGCGCAACGAGAGCGCGAGGATAAAATTATTGGAATGCTACCATCAGGTGATGAGAGATTGTGGATTTCAGAAAGGTCGCGTTACATCACGTGGAAAGCCACCATTTTGGAGAGTCTCTGTTAATCCGAGCTCAAGTTTTGAAGTGCAAATTAATTTCAATGAAAAGATGGAAGTTCTAAAGGTGTCTGAGCGTCCTTTGAACTGGATCCATGGAACTATAATTGATGGACGTAAGCAACATTTCATCAAGGATATCCGGACCAACCCAGATGTCCGGATTTTGATGTCAACAGAAGAACAAGTCAAGCGGGATACCGATCTTTACCGGAGTACCTTTCGAAATGGTGAATCCCCCATATTCATCAAAGATGGAAAGCCACAATTGATTGAGAATCAGAGAGAAAGGAAGAGGGATTTTGTCTCCATGGTAAGGAATGTCCAATCATCCGAGGTCTTCACTGACGGTTTCGCTGATGTTTGTATTGTCTATGGAATGATCTACTTCGGTAAAAAGTTGGTTGTAAATCGTCCGTTCTGTGAGATGTCGTTGTACTTCGACAAACGTCCTCTAGTGGAATGCATAACCAATAACTTAAACAGTGAAGCATTCGACAACTATCTTCAAAGGCTTTTCGACACTTCCCTGCAAATCAAAGAAAGACTCGACAATGTTCTCATTCAAATGGATAATGAAATGAACTGATGTACATGGAAAATTGACGCGATATATCATAAAATCTCTCCAACGAATCAAAGAAAACTTGACCAAGTTCTAACACAAATGGATTAAGGAATCAACTATTTTAGGTGGAAAATTGGGCTGACACTTTTTCTAATATCTCCTACAAATCAACGAATATTCGAACAAACTCTAACTCAAATGGATCATGCTATGAACTGATGTATGGTAGAAAATAAACGTGATACTTTTTCAAAATTCTCCTACAAACCAATAAAACATGTATTATAGAAAATTGCTCGAAAATTGAGGATGTATTCAATACTTTATAACTTTATCTTAAAGAAAAGCCTGACGAAGACACTTCTTCAAATGGAGCATGGAACGAATGGGCGACTCTGTGTCAATACATGAAAAACGTGGTCAAACATGCTTCTATACTTCCTTCAAATCATAGAGAAATCGGATAAATATTTCTCACAAATCGAAATGCAAGCCTTTTTCATTTCTTATTTTAGGTAATATTTTAGTAATATTAGAGCTTAGAGCCAACATTTATGAGCCTTAAGTGAATTAATCTTCACGTTGACAGGGCCGGCGAATCGTTTTCGAAAGTAAGGGGTCATATAATATTTTGACTAAGGAGGCCCCACCACTTTGGCTAAAACGTGATCTAAATTTTGTATTTTACTATTAAACAAACTTCAGAAATTCATGAATAATCAAAGAATTGCTGTATCTTTATGTTTTAGGAGCACAAAAATAAATTAGGAACACTATTTGATATATTTACTCTCACACACTGTCTCTTTTTCTCTTTTCTTCTCTTTTTTTTTTTTTTTTTTTTGGCAAAAAGTGGGCATGGCGCCCCCGTATTCGCCGGCCCTGGTTGATTCAATTTCGTGAATAGAATGTAATATTCGGCAAGTTCCTTTATTTTCGTCGGTGTTTTTGCAAGACTAAAATTTGTGTGGATTTTGTTTCGTAGCTACCGATATTTTCGATTTTTTGTAGAAAATACCAAAATCCGCGAAATCCGTAAAATTGATTCTCAAGTTGAGGTCAAAATTTTCTGTCGATTTTTTTGGTGGATTTGGTTGGTGTTTACAATTATTTTTCGCACATTTTATAAATTAAAATCAAATGTATCGAGGGCACCTACTGCAGGGGCCCAGCCTTTCCCCGAGCTTATTGTTTAAATAATTTTTTAATCAGACAAGGAAATGCTATTAAAACTTGCTATTCCAAACCAATTAAAACCAGATACTCCTACGTTCTGAACCTCTTACCTATAAATATTTCAAAAAATTTCTGAACAACGGCCATGCTTTTTTTGGTCGCTATAGTTTCACTGTTGTATTATATATGCCGTGTAGGAGACCCTGGTATCAATATTCAACTCTTTCAGGTCTGGTGGCACGCAGGGCGGGTATGAAATCTATTAATCTTTAAATGCTCATATCTCAAAGACTAAACAGTTTTAGACCTTGGGACCCAAGTTTTCTGAAAGTACGTTCAATTTTTGAAGTAAAACGAGGCAACGTCCGAACTTTTATGGATATTTTTTCCCCAAAATGTTCAGGTTTTTTCGACCTGAAAGGGTTAGTTATTCTCGATTGAAGGAAAAGAAACTTTAAGAGATTCTGAAAGTTAAATGACGACTTAAAGCAAAGCGAAATTTGTTGATAGGATAGACTGTTATTGACGAAAATTTCATATTGTGTTCTACATATTAAATAAGACATCTTAGGAGATCTTATTGCAGACCTGTAATCAACTGCCTGTAATTAGTTAGGTGAAGACAGACATCAAAGCATTAATAGAAGTTTTGTGCTCTGCAGAGGATATTGTCAAGAAAATGTTTGAATATTGGCCTAAATGTTTGCAGAAAATATCTTCTTTGTAGTAAAGAGAATAAGAAAATCCTAGCCTCAAAATATGTCATTTTAAAGAAAATTTCAGCCTCATTTCAAGTGATTGGGTAAGAAAATTGAGCCTTCACTCAAAAAAATGTTTTCTTATTAAAAATCGTGTACATGAAAAACGAAAAATTTATAAAGGCGAAAAAAATTATTAATGAAAATAAAGAATAATACAGGGATGTGATTTTGCTCACCTGGTTGAAATGTTTTTGTTTAAAATTTGGTAGTAGTGTCCATGTTGAATAATTTATGTGTATAATTTTTAAGTTATTAGTATGTATTTTTATTTCATTATTTTGTTACTGTATTTAATTTTTTTATTATTAAGTTTTAGGTTTCATAATATTTCGTTTGTTTCTCGCCAAAAAAAATTAATTTTCAACAAAACAAAACTGAAATGGTGGTAAAAAGATGTAAGTTTTCAATTCGGGCCAATGAATTTTCTTAACATCAAGAATCATTAACTCCCAAAAATAATCGTTGTCACCCACTGTGACAATTTCAAGCGATTATAGGTAACTGATGAAACAAGACTAGATTTTCAAGTAGATTATAATGTCAGGAAAAATTCATTAATTTTATTTCAATTTTTCATATTTCGTTTAGGAAGATTTACTTATCCAATAGCACTTTCTTACCATAGAAATTTATGTAGATTTTGAATCTTATATTTTTTGAGGTGGCGTGCTAAAGCATCACTAAATATTTTAAACTATTTTTTGCGTATTATTTGAATTCTAACATTTGAAAAAATTAATTTAATTGAAATACAACCTGTTTTAAAACACGAATTCCAGGTATGTGTTTTTAATGTTTTCTTGGTTTTCATGCATAATTTCTTTATTTGTATTATCTACGGAAATCAATTTCAGAATTTCGAATTTTGGGAATTTTGGCTAATATTTTATTTGGATGTACGTGTACAAAATCACGATATTAATTTAGGCTACCCAATTCCAATTTTTTTTGTTGGTGTGCCATATAGACCGTAGATATCATAAATTAATTTTTAATATTTTAAATTGTTGATTATATGTTCACATAGTGGTTTTTAGAAATAGTAATAAAATTAACTTTAAGAGCTTTGCAATTAATTGGGTAAAAGTTTCGCCTGACAAAAATGAGGATGTGTCAAATTTCCCAAAACATAATTTAATCAAAGCATTCTACCCGTAGATACTATCTAAGTGGATGAATTGTCGTGTGGATCAAATTTTGCGATTTGGTGAGTTTTAGGCCTCTCGTGAAAATCAATTCAAATGAAATTGTTTATTTCGACTATTTAAAAAAAAAAATCAATAGAAAAACAACACGGCACTTAGCTAAAATTACCCCAATTAGTGATTGAATCCACGGGAAAATTTACGATCCACTTAAAAGTAGTATATCCGGCTAGAATACTTTAAGAGAAAATACATCCTTGTGGACAAAACTATTCGTCTTGCAGATTTTTTGTCACGTTTCACAAACATTGTTTTGTTTTGCAAGAAACTTTCTCTGTCCTTCTCCATAACTGTTGGATTATACTGTTATTTATGTTACTTTAAAGTAAGAAGCTTTCTTGGGAAGATATATTCGCGATTTCGTGCTTTTTTAGCCTTTTCGGGCACTTTAAGTTTCCCGCGAAATATTCCAGACTTAGCCTTTGTCGATCAAATCCGTGAAAGCATCTTCTCGCGAATTATCCTTATTCCTCCAACCGCGAAAGTTTATTCCGCAAACTGCAAAAATTTCGTAGCTGGGTTGAATCGCAAAACTTTTATGCACATAAAAGTTTCTTCCTTTAAAGTAACTTTGCATTTTCGCGGGTATAAAAATGGAAGTACAACTAAAAC
>JAUBWS010058890.1:0-12005 GCA_032270445.1 Darlingtonia californica | reverse complement strand
AACAACAACACTGGAACGTTAGTTGAGTTAATGGAGGAGCTACGAAAATTCATTCAAGATTTGAAACGTGACCTCGACACTGCTACCCCAATCGTTGATCGTGCAACGAAACATGCCGAACATTTACGTAAATTAGCTGACGAACTGGCAGCTGTTCTAGATGACACGAAAAAATACGCCCAAACTGCCCTTGAAGCAGCTCGTGTCTATAGCAATATCGTAGATGCTATTCGCGAAGCGTTGGTGGCCGCTCGACTTGCAAATAAAACCGCACATGAAGCAAACAAAAAGGTTTGTAGGAGCAATGATTTTAACGTGATATATTTGTTCCAAACAACTTAACATACATAGTTTGGTTTATCCTCAAACTTTTTTTATTCCAATCTTTCAGGCTGATATCGTCAAAGGAAGTGCCTTGTCCTCTAAGTCCAAAAGTGGCGCTGTCAATGAAGAAGCTATTGCATTAGAGAATGAAGTCTTGACCAATCTGAAGGTGTCAATGAAAGGTGTCAATATGCGACATGATGAGTTGAGAGGTTTAAGGAGAAAAATTGAAGGACGTGTTGATGAAGTTAAAGATAATTTGGTGACATTTGCAAGAGAAAAAGAAGTCGGTATGGATACAAACTCTGTTTGTTTTTTTGGTCTTAACAGTCTTCATTTTATTCACTTACCTGCCTGTCGCTATGAGAACAAGTGGGTATTGTTGTGGACTGAAAATGTCACCAGTGTTAAATTACTCGAATCTAATTGGCTAAGGCGTCAATGAAGAAGACAAATTAATTGTTATAATATTTTATTTAAAAATTGTGGTAACTTTAATCAATGTTGTATGATTAGTCTTGTCAACCTCATTAAAAGTACAACGTAAAACTTCTTTGTATTTTAGTACAATGTAACGTTTAACGTATGAGTAACGTAGGCTACAACGAAACTTTCATAATAATCAATTTTAACGTAAGCTTCTGTGTGTTTGAAGATCGTAAGTTTCAATGTATTTGAGCTGTAAGGTAATTGTGTTAATGGGGGGTTAATTAATTATGAAATATTCATTCTAGGTGAAAGAGCTATGAATGTGAGTAGAAGAGCAAGCAATGTCAAGGATGTCGCTAAGAAAGGTGAAGAATTGGCCAAGAAATACAATGTAAGTGGAATGGGATACTTTTATATTTTCTCCAAATGTTTACCACATTCATTCTGGTATCCTTAACTCTCGGCTGAAACATCCGCCGCTAAAGGTGAAATGGACTGAAGATTTAAAGTAATTCAGAATTTGCCATTAAATTTTGACATATGGCTATTACTTCATAGATGATGACGTCGTCACTTTTTTCTATGTTTGGGCCATTTTTAGGGCCAATTTACTCCAAAAATCTTTATTTTCTCCAAAAAACCAGAAAACTTATTAAAGTACATTGTATTACTTGTCTGAATTTGAAAACAGAACTGAAAAATCATTTCCCATTCAAAAGTTATCGATTTTGTGAGGTATACTTTTCTCGGGATTTTTTTCAAAAAATGCTGACGTCAGCAAATTTTTGATGACATCAGCAAAATAATTTGCTAACATTTTCTAGAGTTTATGACGGAGATCATCTAAAAACTGCCCTAGCTTTTGCATGATTTTATCAAATTATTCACATTATTTAACTTAGTTTCATGTCCATAGCTCTTCTCTATCAAAAATAATCAGAGGAATCCGCCCCCCTCCCCCTCTCTCCGTAATTCAAACCCCAGGGTTAAAATATTTATTTTAAATGCTGATAAAAATACCTGACATTTCACTATTTATAAATTTTATGAATTTATTTATTTTAGGATCAGATAAAGAAAGATGAAGAGACTGTTGAAGATTTACGACAAAACATTACCAACCTAAATGACTTGATCAAGAAAGTGAAAGAGAATGTCACGAAAGTTGAAAAGAGGGTTCCTGAATTGAATGCCACCATCCAAGATGTGAAAAGGAAATACGAAGAGATTGAAGAAACTATCCGGACCAATGTTACCAATAGTATTGAATACATCAAATATTTGATTGCCAATTCAAGATCCATCTTGGATCACTTGAAATTATCCATGAAATTCAACGAGACTTCAGTGTTGGTTTTAGATGCCCCAAAAGCAGCTTATGATCCATCCATCAATAATGAGATATCCTTATTATTCACCATCGATGAAGGAGTTACTGATGGTTTCTTGTTTTTCATTGGTAATGGAGATAATCCAGATTCTAACGATTATCTAGCTTTGGAGATTGTTGATGGTAATGTGAGATTCCATTACAAGTTGAGTTCAGGAGACGCACAGAATGTTACTAATGTGAAAAAGATCTTAAAGGATGTTGAATACAAGCTGCGCGTGATTAGGTAGGTAATTCTTTTACGTTTCCTGGTAAGCACATGATATCTTAAAACAAGATGTGTTATAGTTGTCTTTGAGACACCATGCTTTGCCATTCCAACATTTTGCATCCATGCAAGAAGGTAGATTTCTTAGGATACTGTGTACTGTAGTTGATCTGCAAATTACCTTAAACCCTATATTTAGAAATTTTGGCAGCGCAGAGTTAAGCGTTCTTGAGCTAAATACACAAGGCTTAGAAGATAATTTGACAGCCAAGGTTGAAAGACATCTTGCAGAAATTCCTTCACCCATATTGAACTTCGGTGAAAGCATTGACCTGTTCATTGGTGGTGTACCTGCTGGTAAGAGCATTCCAACTGTCATCGCTACCAAAACTTACAAAGGATCAATGGAAGAATTGATGTATGACAAACAACGAATGGGACTATGGAACTGGAAGGTAGGCTAGTAATGTAATATCAGTGCCTTATTGTGAAACCAGTGTTTAGTTTCACTTCAAAATGCTTTTACCGTCTCGTGTAGGGAAAATTTCTTCGTCGAAACTAAAGAAAAAACACAGAGGCTGATACTTGGAAGCTTTCAGATATTCTTTGTGTTTAACTGATTCGACTTAATCCTATGCTCACCCTTCGCTCGAACAAAAACAATGTGAGCGAAAGATTTTATATCTTCTTTCTTCTTTGAAGGCTTCCAAGGATGTTGCTGGAGCTGTCCGTCAGGCACGAGCTGTTGATGTCGGTGCATACACATTGAATGGTTATCGCTCCAACATTGAATTGGATATCAGATTCCCATTAGATTACGGTCTGCAGCGTATCGATCTTGAGTTTGCCACTCTCAGTAAAGATGGATTGATCTTCCTTGGTATGGATCCACCAACAATCCCTGAAGGAAGCTTTGGTTTTGATGCCTCCTCTGTGAATTTCTATGCCTTGCAACTGGAAGATGGTTATCTGGTCAGCTTGTTTGATTACGGTGTTGGTTATATGAAAGTAAAACATGAAAAGAAAGGTCGATTGAATGATGGTAATAAACACAATGTAACTTTGAAAGCAAGAACAAAATTTGTCCGTATCTGGGTAGACACCTACACCAAAGGAGAGAGAGTTGCTGATATCGTCTTAACTGGTAGTCCAAAATTCAAAGTCTCAGAAGCTTATATTGGTGGACTTCCAATGCGTGCATACACACCTAACAGGTATGTGGATCCCATGGTCTTGTTGCTAATATGCTGAATTTGAGCAAAATAAAGTCTTTTCTAAGTTGTTTGTATGGTTGTAGCTCTCCGTAAATTCGAGTGATTTTATCGATAATAGGCTGAAAATAATTCTATTGAGCTGATTTCGATAACAATGTGTTGTAGAATCAACAGCAATTTAACGGCAAAGTATACGAGTGGAAGCAAAAGTTTCGCACTCCCAAATTTGGGATTTGAGGACCGGAGACTTTACTTAACTACTTAAACAAGGGCTATCTTAATTTAGAAATCCTCTTTTATTAATAGTGATATTTCGAAAAAGAGTTTCATTGGTTCCATTCAAAATGTGGAGATGAAGTCAGGATCAGGAGTGTTCAGAGTGAAAACTGGATATAATTATAACCTTGGATTCCGAGAACCCGTAAGTTTTAATCCAATCATTAGCTATGATTTATTTTGTTTCAAAAAGATGTTTCACTCACAAGAGAAACTTAGTTTTTTCATCTTATAACTACTTTTCATCTAATTTTTCAATTCTAGTAATATACGTGAACTATGATGCAAATTAATACTATTTTCCCAAGCCAACTTGTTTGTAATTTTGTTGTTGTTATAGTTTGGCCATTCTGCGTCGTTTCCATCCAAGAGATCGTACATGTCTGTTCCAGCATGCAGTATCACACCCAAGAATCCATTTGGATTCAGTTTCCAGACGTATATGAAAGAAGGAATTTTAGTGGTAGCTTCTGGTCCCGTGAGTTTCTTATTTAACACTTGATTTTCTCTTTAAATTCGACCTTCAGAAGGAAGGAATTTTCTACAGAAATTTATGTTGTTTGCTATAACTAAATGTTTTATGTTACTTTTTTCATTATGAAACTTTCGATTTAATTGTGAGCTTTGTTTTAACACCAGATTGGCGACTACAAATTTGACTATTTCATACCGTATAAGAAAAAGCCGTAAGCGGAAACAGGAATTCATACGGGAAGAAAATGAAATAAGTTTTCCTCCTTTCCCGGCGCAACTCCCGTTGCGAGTTAATTTTTGCCTTACAGTGTTAACTTAGACTATAGAATAGTCTAATTTGACACTTGATTCTCCCTTTTAGGGGCCCTATATCAGGATAAATTTCACCTAAACAAAACATTTATGAACTTGAAACTTTTTGGCTTTTAATACGATTCTATTTGGAACATTTTCTCAAAATTTCATGTAATTACCTTTTTTAGTTGCATAAATTATTGAACCGAAGGTGAGAAATGTAAGCAAAAACAGCGTAAATTGACTAAAACTAACGTTTGATAGACAAAAGCTTATAACATGAAACTTTGACAGTCGTCTTATAATGATAAAAGAAAGATGCTAACGTCATCAATTTTGCTCGTGACGTCACATTTTCAAAATGGCGCGCAAAAATCGAAAAAATAATATTTAGCGATTTTGGCGCGCTGTAGCTAATCAGGACTTAATTATTTTTGAAAGCTTACTCTATTGGCTTCCCGAAACTGAAAAGAGATTTGAAAAATGTTTTCTATTTCAGAAGTTATAGCCATTTTAAAAAGGTGTATGCATTTTCAATGTTTTATTTTACGTGATGACGTCATCAAGTAAGCATAGCAACCATAGATTTTAAAGTTGATTTTTGCACTACTCCTATTGAGGAGTAACTCTATACCAAATTTCAAGTTTCTGTCATGAGTTCGTCCTGAGATATTAGCCGCGGGCCGTCCCCCTCCTCTCCGCCATGCCTAACACACGATTGTGTCATGAAAGAACAATCAAACTATTTGTTCTACTCAATAAAATATGAACATTGGTGAAAACTGTTTTGAAAACAAAGCTCTCTATATAAAGATATTCAAAAAAAACAAAATCTATTTTTTCCACTTCCAATAAAAACTAATGACCGACGAATGACCAACCTTGCGGCAAAACAAAAGTGATATGACGTCATAATTTATGCAGGAATATATTAGAGCGTATTCTAACTCCAATATCTCGAAAACGAAGGAAGACTTTAAAAAACTGTAAAGATACTTCTTGAACAACTTTTTGAGCTCTTTAACATGTTCAACTTCGAAAATATGATAGAATCCCTTTAAAGCATGTACACGTCTTTTTCAGACTGAAACCGACTTGACAATCAATATACGTAATGGGCAAGTGAATGTTATTCTAACACAAGCCAATATTGAAACAGACCTGATAAGTAGCATCACAGGTGGTTTGTCTGATGGAACATGGCATACCTTAACACTGACCATTGAAGATGGAAACAAGTATGAATCATTTCGATTAAAATTTTATTCCTATTGTTTTGTTGTTGTCTTATAAAAGTAAATGTTGGTGTTAGAAATGTACAAGGAAAAGTTACCACATGATGGTTTAGATTTTCAATACCTTATCGGACATAAAAATGTCGGACAAAATTTTTCGTCGCACAAAAATGACGAAAATTCAATTTTTCAAAAACTTGATTTTAAATAAAAATCACACGAATCGTAGTGTCTATAATGTTTTAAAGAAATAAAAAATTTGGGTTACCAAAGGTTTTCGTCGGAAAAAATTTTCGTCACCTCCTGAAAATTCCGTCACTTTTGTCCGACATTTTTTTTGTCTGATAAGGTATATATCTGTCTAACTTAATAGGTCTTTGTGTATATTTATGTGTCTATAAGTCGATAAGTAGTTTTTCTGAAATCTTGGAACGTTCATTATCCAAGAGTAGGATAATAAACCCCTTGTACATCTAACCTTCGATAGGTAGCATCATAATGGTGGATTTACCAACGCTCTTAAGCTTCTCGACAGCTGCGTTGTCCCCCGGGATTTTACCTTCATTACATAATTCACTCTAAAGTACATCGAGGCCGAGCATTTATTTGAACACCAAATTGTTAAATTATATCAATATATCCTTTCTATTGTAGGATCTCCTTGTATCTTGGCACTGACAATGGTCTAGTGAAGAGTTCTAAACCTCTACCAAAAGCTGAAATTTCTCTAAATGGAGATATGATTTTTGGTGGTGTAGAAGATCAAGCCGTCGGTTTTAACGGAAACATTCGTCAAGTTTACATGTGTGGAAGGTAAGTAAAAAAACTCATGGGGAGGAGTAATTCCTATTTAAAAGGCACGCAATCATCCACACAGGGTAATTTTATCCGCTCGGTGTCTTCTTCGTCAGACTGTCGGAAAATGATTAGAGGAATCACAAAGGTTTTTCTGCATCTTTAACTCAATCTTTGTCTTATTTAGTGAAATGGATCTGACTGAAGCTGTTCGATTCGACGATGCTAAAGTTGGTAGCAATATATTAACACCACCATTAAATTTGCCTCCACCACCAACCACACCTCCCCCTACAACAACAACAACCACAACAACTACAACCACCACCACTACTACTACTACAACACCTAAACCCACCACTACAACTACTACTACAACACCTAAACCCACCACTACAACTACTACTACTACCACCACACCTAAACCCACCACTACCACCACTACCACTACACCTAAGCCCACCACTACCACTGCTACCGCTACTACAACTCCGACTACTACTACTACCACGACCACCACGACGATGAAACCTAGCACAACACCAGTATCAACAACCCCGCAAAACACAACTACCACTAGCGCTGTATCAAATATAACTCTTATTTCACCGATCACAACTCTTGAACCTACAACAACCACTCCTGAACCTACAACCACCACCCCTGAACCTACAACCACCACCCCTGAATCTACAACCACAACTACAATTACGACAACCACAACTCCTGAGCCAGCAACCACGACTCCTGAGCCAACAACCACCACCCCAGAGCCTACAACCACCACCCCTGAGCCTACAACTACAACTACAACAACCACCACGACTTTAGCACCGACAACAACGGCTGCCCCCAAGTGCTTATCGAAGTTGAAACCAGTTGATCAAGCTTATGGTTTTGGAATGGAAGCAGAAAGTTACATTGAGTTTGGAGTTATGAAAGGAAAATTAGACCAAAAGTAAGGTTAAAGTTATTGTAACGCTCAACTCAATGAACAGTTTTTTTAAAACAACCAATATATTTGTTGTTTTTCTTTTTTGTTAGATCTCAATTTGAATTTTCATTCTACACAATGGAAGCAGATGGAATATTGTTATCAGTGAACATGAAGAATTCGTACGATTACGAAGCTGTTTATTTATCAGATGGTAAAGTTTATTACATCTTTAATGCTGGCTCTGGACCTTTGGTAATTTCTTCTACAAAAGCATTCAATGATGGAAAATGGCATAAAGTTGTCGTCCGTCGATCGAAAATCAACGGTAAGTAAAAGTGAAACTAAAATGATATAGATACGTTAAATATGAAAGATAGATACAGTGGCATTACACCTCAATTTGAGTTTATTATATTACGAATTGACACATGTAGAGTCGAGGTCGACTGGCTAAGGAGCTTGACGTGTTAATCGAAATCCCAAGTTCAACTGCCTTTCGAGATTTTTTGTAGTGAAATTTGCAAACCACTGATAATTTTGCATTGTAGCCTGATGTTTTTCCAGAAGTAAGAACCCTCAATGATAACAGTTGATGAAGAACGGAACGAGGCTATCGTGGGTCATTAATCAATTCATTCATGCATTCATGAAATTGCTTTCTTCATTTAGGTTATTTGAATATTGATGATGTTTTGGTTGCAAATGGTGTTTCATTACCCGGTGCTTCATCTGTCAATAATATTGAGAGGATCTTCTTTGGTGGTGTACCAAGTGGTGAGGTTGTACCAGCAAGACTTCCAGTAAGTCACAGAAAGAAATCTTGATAATAAATGAGCTCTCCACCGTCTCAAGTGTAATTTAGATTGTCTCAAGTATAGTATAGAGAGGTGTAGACGAGTGGTAAGGCGCTGGAGTAGTTCTGAATTCGACTCTCTAGCGAGAGGAAACTTCCAATGAAATGAATGTTAATTCTCCATGGTGTCCTGAGGTGTTTCCAGGAAGGCAGAACCCTCGTTTATGAAAATCTCAGTAAAGATATTGAGTGAACATTCAATAGTTCATTTATTTACTTAATATTCGTGCACATCTTATTTTGATTTGAAAGGATCAGTTATTCGCGCACCTCGGTTGCACGGAAATTAGAAAATTAGATGTACCCGAAGAGAATGTTACCAAAAGCGCGGGAATAGTCATAAGTTCTAGAAAAAGTTCATAAAAGAAGTTAAATCTGTTATCATAATATCTTTGGGAAATTTATATTTTATCTAGAAACTTTCACAAAAGTCACTGAAGGGTGGTATGAAAGGTTTCAAATCGTTCAATGAAGCTCTTGTCACACCAGCTGCCAAGAAAGGAACAACTGATGCTTATAATAGCTTACCTTTCGTAAATGCTATCACCATCGGCACGAATGGCGGATACGCTCAGAAATACAGTAGGTTTTATCAAATATTTCCTCCGTTTTTCGTTTAACTTCTATGAGCCAGACGGATTAGTTTTATCTTACGATGAAGTTCACTACGATGAAGTCTCTTTTGTATTTCCAATCTTCCAACCTTACTGTTTTCTTAGCTTTTAGAAAATAGAATTTGTTTATGAATTCAATTGAATTGTTTTCAAATATAGCTGCTGTTCTATTATTAATGCAATATTTATAAGGACACTCTGTTCAACATTCGGTACATTTCTTTACCATGGAAATATTTTTGTTAGCATCAGACCGTCTGTTCCAATGTCAGGCTGACTCAGCAATTTATAAGCCGAGGTGGCTCTTTTTATCATTAATATGATAATTGTGTTTGAAAAATTATTTCAACAAACATGTTGTTTTCTTACAGAGTCTCTAAGAGTTGGACAGAAGTTCACAATTTTGTTTGATGTACGTGCAAGAGTGTCAGCAGGAACTTTATTCCATGTTGAGGGTGGCGGTGATTATTTGACAATTACCATTGAAAAAGATGGTTCCATCAAAGTCATTTGCAACAATGGAGGAGGTGTTTTCTCTGTTGTATACAAACCAGAAACATCAATCTGCAATGGTGAATTCTACAGTGTTTTGTTGGAGAAACAAGAAAAAACATTGAAGTTATCTGTCAATGGTGTCATGACTGAAGAAACGACAACCAAATCGTCATCATCTGCTGACACCAATTCCCCTGCGTATTTCGGTGGTCTCCCAGGTACTTACATTATATATATACATTATCACTTGAAGTGAATTATTGGTTGTTTACAAGATGTAACCTTTTTGTTTTCTTTATTTTTAGCCGAAAAACAACCGAAAGGTTATGAATCTTTCTCTGGTTGTATGAGCAGAGTTCAAATCAATGGTGACCCTGTTGATCTCATCAATGACGTCATCAAAGAAGGTGCCATTATGAGCGGCTGTGCAGAAGCATAAATAAGCCCCGACACTTTATTGGTTTATCAAGCATCTTAACAAGCATCTTTTATAAACACGCCTGAAAAACGTCTCTTGGCGTCATATGTTTACCTGGCTGATTTTATTGCTCATGTTTAGCCATAATTTTTGTTATTGGTCTTGTCAAATTAGCGTTTAAAAAATCGGACATTGATAAGTATTTTGTTTAAGGGAGTTAGGAAAAAGATTTCCACATCAGTTAAATAGATGAAATCGTTGTTATGATGACGCAAATTCCCATCTCCATTCAAAGTTTGTCCAGATTAGCCTACTTTAGGCGTTATTTTGACTAGACCATTTTAATTTATTTCAAAATTGTTTCATGCAGTTCATGAATATTTTATATATCCATAACATACTTATATTTTATTATTACTATTCGTGAAACGCATTCTTTATCCAAATACTGAACTATTCGAAGCTTCTTTTAGCATGAAAGTTTTTGATATTTCAATGTTTCTCTATAAGACAAGCAATGAACCCTAAATAAACAGAGGTCTTTTTAAGTCTCAATGTCATAAAGACGTCTTTTGAACGTCCTGGATGTTATAAAGAGGTATTTTTGCATATTCTGCATGCTTTAATGATATTTTTTCATGCCTTGTTTTTATTTATATGGCAATAAGTTCACTTTAAAGGAACTAAATTTCGCGGATGCCCTACCTCTTTTTTACATTTTGCGGGAATTAAATTTCGTGGATGGCTTAAAATTCAAGGTCCTAATTTGCAGCAATTGTTCCTAAAAGTTAAACTTTAAGCAAACGTTTAAACAATGGAAATTTTTTATTTCGCGGGAATTAAATTTCGTGGAGGACCCCAAAAACAACGAAGTTCGCGAAATTTTGTTCCTTTAAAGTATACCATTTATACACAAATTACCAAACTTTTCCAACTCTTTATTTTCATGATTTTCAATCACTCTTAATGACCATCATAATTGATTTTAAAACTTGCCATTGTAGTTTTCCCCCAATACCACATGACTTGTAGATTGATTATGATTGGTCAAAATTTTGATGCCAGGCTCGGTTGCCTCTAAACTCTATTCTTTTCATCGTCCAAGTGCTGAAGTTAATTGCCTTGATATTTTGCTGACCAATAACCGCTCCCTGTTTGTGGGACTCTGTAGGTCTCTGTCAGGGGCCCAGGTCTGTAAAACATTCCTTAAAGATAGACTTAAGTTGACATTAGAACTTTTGATGGGTTAAATGTTTGTTGAAATCAAATTAAAGCTATCATCAGGGCCTGGTATCAAAAAATTAAAATTTTCAAATTAAAAAAAAAAGAGCAAGGATTTTTAAAATTACTACATATTGTTATGAATTTTACTACCTAATTTGTGACCAAGCTGGCAACACAAAAAGCGTCCACGTTTTCAACAAAGATTGTGCGTCGGTTCAATCGAGTCAATATCCACTCTTGTTGTTTTTGTATTTTTGCTGGCTAGGGACCAAGAAATGCAAATGAGTTTTCCTTTACCGTTTCATTTAAGAATTATTTATTAGACCGATGCACGTATTTTCTGTTTCAGAGATCTCCCAGCGGGCAAAATAGTGAAAAAATCTCATGTGGAGGAGAGAAAAGAAATCACTCCTCCACATTTGGTTTTTACTTCTTTTGCCCACTAGGGTTTAAGGTGCCACAGAGACGGGGTAGGGTTATAGTATTTTAACATCGGAACTTCGTATCAAATTTGCAACTTGGTTGATAACAATATTAACGTAATTTGATTTGATGAATTTTTCAATTATAATTAGTCAAAGTTTATTTACAATTTATTGTATTTACTTGTTTGGCACCCCTGCTTTTATTGTGTACGCACAATTTTTACATACTCTGTTAAATTGAGAAATACATCAACAAATTTCCTTGTAAATTTTACTGTATCCTATGATGTTTCACACTATAACAAATAGAAATTCTCCTGGCATAAGATTTTTCATGCCAAATTTTTAGTAGATTATTTGGATCTTTTTTGAGTCCTTAGAGAATTTAGCCTGCGTTCCG
>JAUBWS010058879.1:0-16009 GCA_032270445.1 Darlingtonia californica | reverse complement strand
ACTTACTCGGTTTTGGACGTTAGCCGATAGACCAAGAGTAGGGCAAAAAAGCCTGGAACGGTTTATCGGACAGACTAATATAACCTGTGTTATGATATGGAAAGAGACGCCTAAGACAATTGGTTCATAATGATCTACAACCGTCTTCTAAATATTTGAGACTTATAAGGAACTTCTCTGAAATTTTGAAACCACAAGCGGTCTAAAACCTTGTTTAACTGTGTATCTAAAGAAGGAGTTTTAAGCCGAACTAAGGACCTTAGGATCATAGCTGTCAAAAAGTCTACAAATGTTCCAAGGAGCCTGAGCAGCCTAGAACAATTGGTCCATAATACAACATAAATGAGGACTATTATAAATGAGCTTTTCCAGAAAGAAAAACTATATATCCTATGTTGAGGATATCGGACGTCCAGGAGGTCTCACTATCACAAATTATTGACGTCAAGGGGGTGATGCTTTGCTGAAAAGCGGATTTCCAGGGGGTCTCACCTGTAAAAATTGACAAAAAAGTGGATGTCCAAGGGGTCTCAATGCGAAAATAGGACAAATCCAGGGGGTTGAAGTACTATTTTTGAACATCCAAGGGATATCTTGATATTTTTCGTCTAAACCCATATCCTCAATATAGGGTGAACAGATTTTTTCTTTACAGACTTCTTAGAGCAGCTAGAACATGCAGGTTTCTTGTACAGATGCTCAAACAAAGATACATGAGTTGGCTAGTAATTTGAGGATTTATGGGTGAGATTTTGGTTGTATTACTATATTGCAATCATTATTTTATGCTTTTGAGATTTTTATTGTTTCTTATGACAAATTTTATCGGATCAACCTGTAACCCCCTCTCCCCCTAATTGGCCATTAAAAAAAAAGGAAATTTGATTGTTGAAGGCCCCTAAAAGCTTCCTCTTTAAAGGTGATAATAGTTTTTTTCTTATATTTTCATCACATCACAAGTGAAAAGACAGTTTTGTAGTGGGAGGTAAAAATGTTTAATGTAAATCTAAAAAAATTTTTCGCTGAAATTTGATTGCCTTATTCTTTTCTAAAAATGGCAGATTCTGATGTAAAAAGAGATTTTTTTACATAGCAATGAAAGCCCTGCAAAAAAAAAAAAACGAGCTTACAGATTTTTGGAATAGAAATGAGCGTAAAGTAAACACGTTGATAGCAATTGTTCTTATATTGAAGATAAGCTCTTGCGTGATGTTCTCTCCTGCAGTGTTGATATTATTGTGTGGAGACAATGTTTCATTAAAAAAAACTAAAACGTACCATCAAATATTCGATATAGAATGGTTTCAATTTCATCAAAGATAAAACAAATTAAGACAAGCTAGGCAATTTCATTTAAATTTTATATGATTTTTCAAACGTTTTTCACACGGTGTAGGAGACCAGAATTTTTGACAGAATGCACAAAAATGTAGTAGCCTAAAACACAAAATATCTGTCCTTTTTTTTTCCAGAAAAGCCAAAAAGTCAAATGCTCTCAGAACACACTGATATTTTCCAGGAAGACGAAATTTCGGCCAAACACATCAAATTTTTCGGCAAAGTAGCTTTGGAAATATTTTTCTGCAAATTTCTAGGAAAAACATGCCTTACGGACAGATATTTTAGCCTCGTTGGCTTCAGCTTTCGATAGCTGCTGAGCTATAATACATATGTTTAGGTATTCGGGTATTAGCATCTATTCTATATTTTTTTAGAAAAGAAAACACGCTATAAAAGAAAGTTCAACAGAGTCTCACTTTTATTTCATTCATTCACTTGAGTTAAAAAAAAAACACGATTTTTGAAAAGTTATGCTTTAACGTGAAAATTATAGGACTTAAATTAATTATGTCATTAACCCTATTCAGGGTGGGGGAGGGGTGGTGGCTCAAATAACCTGTCTGTTTTTTGTAAATACCTTTTTTTGAAAAAGCTATGAACTTGAAACTTTCTGAGTATAATAAAAATTTATTTAGGAAGATAACTTAAAAGAAAAAAAATACACAATTGCCCCCTGAGATGTTGCTATGGAAATCGTTTTAAGTTCAGGATGGAAAAAGTGCTTATAAAAAAAGCAAAGTTTAATTGTCAATAAGTATCTAGCTAATAATGATAACACTTTCAAACTTGGACTGAAGTTATTCAAGGCTTAATAGCTTCAACAAATTTCATCAAAATGGTAACCATCTTAATGACGTCATCAATTTTACAGCATTTTTGACTGTTCCGAGGGCAAATTTGATCCAAAATCATTCATTTTTTTCATCAAGATGTAGATTTTATAGCTAGCTATAATCCTGCCAAGTTTCATTGCTCTAGCTTATTCAGATCAGGATTTATGAAGGGGGGGGGGGGCTCAAAAATCCCCAATACCCCACGCCGAATAGGGTTAAAACTCACAGAAAACACAAACATATTTTATAAATCATAAACGTCTAAAATCCTGAAATTCTGTGACCCTTCTTTTCCTATATGAGGAATTGTTTTTCTCTATCGTGCTGCAAAAACATCCACCGCTTGTTTACGGCGATCCTTAAAAAACTGCGACAGAAAAATAAACTGGCAATTTATCGCAGAAACGTTCCACGTGAAGCAACAAAGCCACCTGTGGCAATAATTAATCAAAATAAATATTACTCTAATGTCCCGAATAAACGCCACCGCCCCCCCCCCCCCGATTATTTTTTTCAATTTTTTAAAGGTTGTAAACATTGAAAGTTTCCTTCGTCATTTTCCTTGATCATAAAAAAGGTTGGACATGTTAACGCGTAAAAGTGGTACTTTAATGCTTCGTTTGACTTAGGTACTTCTAAGTAGAGTTTTATGTTGTGTTTTACAATTTCTCAAGAATTAGAGTGAGATACCTTATTTGATCCTTAAAAAACTGTAGGATCGGAAAACGAGGCTGCGGAGCAGTTTTTAGAAAAATAAATTGGCAATTTCTTGCAGAAACGTTCCACGTGAAGCAACAAAGCCACCTGTGGCAATAATTAAAGAAAATAAATATTACTCTAATGTCCCGAATAAAAATAATTCTTTTTCTTTGAGTCAGCGGCACCAGAAGTTGAATACTTTCGGGGATAGGAAGGCGTCTAGAGGGCGTCTTGGGAAAGAAATATCAGTTTGAAAATGATAAAATCGTCAAAATTGATGTTGTTCAATGATACTAAAATCGTCAAAACATTTTTCATTTGAAGATTTTGATGTTGTTTGAAGACAAACACTTTTTATTTGAAGATGTTGATGTTGTTTGAAAATGATAATATCGTCAAAACATTTTCCTTTTGAAGATGTCGGATGTTATTTGAAAATGATAATATGGTCGAAAGTTTTTTCATCTGAAGATTTTAATACAAATTAGTGAAAACTTAGTTTCTGCAAAGATATTCAGTACTAGTATTCGTATTCTCTATGATCATATTTTGGAGCAAATACGGGACTTGAATGCGTTCTCCCTGGACGCTGGTAATCTGAATAATGATGATATGATGTTGATCCGTCACTTCCACCAAACAACCTCCTGTTAAATTCTTCTTGTTTATCTGGTTGAAGTAAAATTAATACGTTAATTAACGATTGCGAACCTTTAAACGACAAAGAAAATTGCGAATGAAAATATCTTAGCCAAACACTAAGGGCTTTCATGTTAAGATCTCAGCTTAGGAATGAAGCTAGTAAGATCCTATTAACCTTGCTCGTTACAAGAAACAGAGGAACTTAATAGTCCAACTAAACAGAGAAGTAAAGACATCCTACATTTCGATATTTCTATGTCCTTGAGCAAATTTTTCTGGAAGTCTGTAAAACTTTATTTCGATTCAAAAACATGGTGTACATGGTGTAGGATTTTACGAAGTGGTATGTTTCGTTACGCTTTGATCATGTCGTTGCTGAGATATTTAGCTTCAAAATTTGACAACAAAAAGTGCTGACTCAGCAAAAATTTGCAATTTACCCGATTTTCAAACTAGCATAACTAGACGACGGTGGAAGACCCTTAAAAAAATTGGATAGAGTCGTTACCTCTTACCGCTTTATAAATTGTACTTTCCGACAAAGAATATTTCATAAAAGAATTTATTCAAATCCTTTGTGTCCCTATGTTTCCTATGATGATTTATGTACTTACAATACTACCAACAGTTTTCTTCGTGATATTTGAAGTCTGCTTCGTTGTCAAACATGACACGTTTTTTGCATGTACAACAAAATAAAAATTGACATTTTTTGTTGTAACATTTATATAAACCATAGTCAGTATTGAGCAACAACATTAAAGTTTTGCAGTTTCCACATTGATCAAAATGTCTTATATTGTGATTCGTCTTTTTCAAATAATTCTTTAGAACTTGGGTGTAGATGGACTCCCTCGCATATTCGTTTAGAAATTTGACATCATTTATTAAGATGGGTTGTTCACAAATATGACAACTGACAGCTGTATGTGTGCTTTCCTCTGAAAGGGAAGTAAAATATCCGGTATTTTTTTGTGAAGTTTAATATGAAAAAGGGACTTCAGAGCACCTATGATTTCTTGTTAACGCGTCAAATAACTTGAAAAGACTTATGTGGAAGAGTGCATATTTATTAAGACACAACGCAAAGATCTTGAAAATTTTCCCGGCTGTCGTAATAGTACTTGGAGAAAAATCACAGTCAACTTTTTGCATAGAGCGTCACATTTGACGCTTTTGTTTGTTTTGGAGACCTTAGGTGTAGGGAACATTATACCTTTTGCATGCTGGGCCGCGTTTGCGAAAAGTAAAATCGTTGTTCTTAAATTTTAACAAAAAAGAAAGAAGAAGATTAAGAAAAAAAATGTTTTTATTCCTTACCTGTTTGATTTTCTAATTGTTTCATCACGACGGTTTGAATGCAATTTTTACAATAAGTACAACCACACAATGTAAGTCTAAAAGCTTTTGGCAGATCTTCCTCATTCTCTGACTTGATGCCAATTTTCGATATTGCACCTTTTTCTTGACGAGTTTGTTTCAATTCTTCGCGTTCTCTCTTCTTATGCTTGGAAGATTTTGGGATGTAAACACTCCGTGTACAAATACAACAAGCTGGATCAGTGCCATCCTTTCGAACAATATCAGTTGTTTTATTACAACATTCCAATATTTGTCTTATTTCATTTTCCGCTTCCTTTGCTTTTCCTACATCCTCACATATAAGATGAGCAACTGGTATAGTCCTATCTCCGTGTTTTTCAAGGAAATTAATCGTAATCTTAACATTCTCATTATTTTTTCGCAGCTCCTCAATTTTCCTGAGGACAGGATCAAGCTTATAACGGCTGTCAAGTTTTATTTTCTTGCTGTATGTCCACGTGTATTTTCCAACGCCATCTTCACTTAGGATATCTGCAGACAGCTCCTTAATCTCTTTCTGAATCCGACCCGCTGCTTCCGTACGGTTTTTATATTCACCGAAAACTTCAAAAACCATGGTTGGTAGTTTTTGTCGCTTAATCAAAACATTCCATGTTTCTTCTAATTCGGTGATCAAATTTTGATTAATTTTCCAATATATGTATTCCTTTACACCGTGAGAGATGTTCATGTCGAGAACCTCTATCAATTCACTTCCAAAGACTTGAGTTTCAGCAAGTTTTCTTATGAAGTTTTTGATTTTTTGGTCAGCGCTCGGTGGTGCCTTCTTTTTGAGTTCTATCTTGAAGAAACCGTGCTTCTTTCTATCTACTGCTTTAACTTTAAAACTGGAGTATTCGTCGTCTTTTGACAACTCAAGCACGCTTGGATAAAGACTCGTTTTGCGGACTCTGATTTGTTGGTATCTATCAATGAAACAATGTGTCGATGAGGAGAAAAACTCAGCTTTTCGCTGTTTGATGATTCTTTCAAAATGGCTTGCTAAATTTTTTCTAGTGAATTCAATCCGTCCAAATTCTTTTTCTTCATTGCATGTAATGTTAGGTTTCTCCCATACATTTTCCAAATGATCAGGCAGAGATTCAGCTATTTTTTTAACAGCTTCTTCAATTTGTTGTTCACTTTGAAAACCTTTGCTTACTATTAATGTTGCACTCATTACTTGGCCAAGGCTTGTGAAGATTTGTGGTCGAGGTTGATTAGTAACGCTGTTAATCAACAACCCGCTCTCAATGGCGCATACTTCTGTCATTCCAGAGTCATGGTTAGGGAATATTTCAATGGAATCCTCGCCAACCATCTCTGATTTGATGGTGAGTATTTTAGGTTCTACGTCGTTTGTCATTTTCACGACTTCTTTAGTCGAACCATAGATCCTCACTTCCCCTGCTTCAAACAGATTTCTTACTTTTGCATTGTTTATTCTCCCTGAAGTTTCCAAATATTTCTTTTCCAGCATTGCCTTAACCATTGCTTTTTTATCAGCATCTTGCTCGTTACAAGAAACAGAGGAACTTAATAGTCCAACTAAACAGAGAAGTAAAGACATCCTACATTTCGATATTTCTATGTCCTTGAGCAAATTTTTCTGGAAGTCTGTAAAACTTTATTTCGATTCAAAAACATGGTGTACATGGTGTAGGATTTTACGAAGTGGTATGTTTCGTTACGCTTTGATCATGTCGTTGCTGAGATATTTAGCTTCAAAATTTGACAACAAAAAGTGCTGACTCAGCAAAAATTTGCAATTTACCCGATTTTCAAACTAGCATAACTAGACGACGGTGGAAGACCCTTAAAAAAATTGGATAGAGTCGTTACCTCTTACCGCTTTATAAATTGTACTTTCCGACAAAGAATATTTCATAAAAGAATTTATTCAAATCCTTTGTGTCCCTATGTTTCCTATGATGATTTATGTACTTACAATACTACCAACAGTTTTCTTCGTGATATTTGAAGTCTGCTTCGTTGTCAAACATGACACGTTTTTTGCATGTACAACAAAATAAAAATTGACATTTTTTGTTGTAACATTTATATAAACCATAGTCAGTATTGAGCAACAACATTAAAGTTTTGCAGTTTCCACATTGATCAAAATGTCTTATATTGTGATTCGTCTTTTTCAAATAATTCTTTAGAACTTGGGTGTAGATGGACTCCCTCGCATATTCGTTTAGAAATTTGACATCATTTATTAAGATGGGTTGTTCACAAATATGACAACTGACAGCTGTATGTGTGCTTTCCTCTGAAAGGGAAGTAAAATATCCGGTATTTTTTTGTGAAGTTTAATATGAAAAAGGGACTTCAGAGCACCTATGATTTCTTGTTAACGCGTCAAATAACTTGAAAAGACTTATGTGGAAGAGTGCATATTTATTAAGACACAACGCAAAGATCTTGAAAATTTTCCCGGCTGTCGTAATAGTACTTGGAGAAAAATCACAGTCAACTTTTTGCATAGAGCGTCACATTTGACGCTTTTGTTTGTTTTGGAGACCTTAGGTGTAGGGAACATTATACCTTTTGCATGCTGGGCCGCGTTTGCGAAAAGTAAAATCGTTGTTCTTAAATTTTAACAAAAAAGAAAGAAGAAGATTAAGAAAAAAAATGTTTTTATTCCTTACCTGTTTGATTTTCTAATTGTTTCATCACGACGGTTTGAATGCAATTTTTACAATAAGTACAACCACACAATGTAAGTCTAAAAGCTTTTGGCAGATCTTCCTCATTCTCTGACTTGATGCCAATTTTCGATATTGCACCTTTTTCTTGACGAGTTTGTTTCAATTCTTCGCGTTCTCTCTTCTTATGCTTGGAAGATTTTGGGATGTAAACACTCCGTGTACAAATACAACAAGCTGGATCAGTGCCATCCTTTCGAACAATATCAGTTGTTTTATTACAACATTCCAATATTTGTCTTATTTCATTTTCCGCTTCCTTTGCTTTTCCTACATCCTCACATATAAGATGAGCAACTGGTATAGTCCTATCTCCGTGTTTTTCAAGGAAATTAATCGTAATCTTAACATTCTCATTATTTTTTCGCAGCTCCTCAATTTTCCTGAGGACAGGATCAAGCTTATAACGGCTGTCAAGTTTTATTTTCTTGCTGTATGTCCACGTGTATTTTCCAACGCCATCTTCACTTAGGATATCTGCAGACAGCTCCTTAATCTCTTTCTGAATCCGACCCGCTGCTTCCGTACGGTTTTTATATTCACCGAAAACTTCAAAAACCATGGTTGGTAGTTTTTGTCGCTTAATCAAAACATTCCATGTTTCTTCTAATTCGGTGATCAAATTTTGATTAATTTTCCAATATATGTATTCCTTTACACCGTGAGAGATGTTCATGTCGAGAACCTCTATCAATTCACTTCCAAAGACTTGAGTTTCAGCAAGTTTTCTTATGAAGTTTTTGATTTTTTGGTCAGCGCTCGGTGGTGCCTTCTTTTTGAGTTCTATCTTGAAGAAACCGTGCTTCTTTCTATCTACTGCTTTAACTTTAAAACTGGAGTATTCGTCGTCTTTTGACAACTCAAGCACGCTTGGATAAAGACTCGTTTTGCGGACTCTGATTTGTTGGTATCTATCAATGAAACAATGTGTCGATGAGGAGAAAAACTCAGCTTTTCGCTGTTTGATGATTCTTTCAAAATGGCTTGCTAAATTTTTTCTAGTGAATTCAATCCGTCCAAATTCTTTTTCTTCATTGCATGTAATGTTAGGTTTCTCCCATACATTTTCCAAATGATCAGGCAGAGATTCAGCTATTTTTTTAACAGCTTCTTCAATTTGTTGTTCACTTTGAAAACCTTTGCTTACTATTAATGTTGCACTCATTACTTGGCCAAGGCTTGTGAAGATTTGTGGTCGAGGTTGATTAGTAACGCTGTTAATCAACAACCCGCTCTCAATGGCGCATACTTCTGTCATTCCAGAGTCATGGTTAGGGAATATTTCAATGGAATCCTCGCCAACCATCTCTGATTTGATGGTGAGTATTTTAGGTTCTACGTCGTTTGTCATTTTCACGACTTCTTTAGTCGAACCATAGATCCTCACTTCCCCTGCTTCAAACAGATTTCTTACTTTTGCATTGTTTATTCTCCCTGAAGTTTCCAAATATTTCTTTTCCAGCATTGCCTTAACCATTGCTTTTTTATCAGCATCTTTAGATGCATTTTCCTCGACAAACTTTTCAATTTTAGGCTTTAAACCTTCAGAAGTCGCTTTCACCAACCTAGCTAGAATTCTTGGACCAACATACTTGAAAGGGACCTGTTTGACAAAGTGATTTACAGTATCTTCGTTGCAAACGGTTAGTTCAAGTGAACTTTTCCAACTTGGACTTGTACATTCATCAATCCATTCCGCTTTGATTCGGCTACAAGACTGCATCAAAACAAACCCTGTCTGTGTTTCAAACAAAGTATGAAAAATTGTTGGTGTACTTTTCAAAACATCGCCAAGTTCGTGAAGTGTTGAGTCCCTTGCGATCATTAATTTCAGCAGGTCGAAGTTGTCTGGTGATGCTGAACCATAGTTTGCTGGAGTGGCCAAAGAAAATCCCGATTTCACGTATTCTGCATCGTTTAAAAATGCAATATTGTGAAAAAATCCACTCACCATAGCCTTCATTAGCTCTTCTGGCTTTTCAATCAAAGTGTTCTGCTACACATTCGTTCGCTTTTATTTTTGTGTGCTTTTCTTTTTCATTTTCTTTTGATTCATTGAATATGTCAGCTATATTTTCTTGGTTGCTCGTTTTCATAGCTTCATATACTCTGTTGACTACCTTGTGTACCTGCTCAAGAACATCGTAGCTTAACCCAAGCTGACGGCACCATCTTTTTGTGTTTTCTTTGCTAGATGCGTTCATCCTCTGAAAGTGCTTGTAAAGGTTCAAATTAGTGAGATGGTCACCAATTTCGTCTGTAAACTTAGCTCGTTTTTCCTTTGTTTTGTCATTTTGAAGCTTATTTGAAAGTATGCATTGTTTCATAAGTACAGACAAATACAATGCATCGTAGACAACCCCATATTCTTTTGCTTTCCATATCATTTTGGAACCTTCAAGAGAAACATCACCAATCAATGACATGGCAAATTTTCCTTCATTTGTTATTAACACTTCTTTGCCGTTGTTCTGAATGAATTGGAGATTGGTCAAACGTATCTTGGCATTTTGTATCATGTCTTTAGTCAGTTTCGCATCATCCATTAGTTCGATTTTCTCGAGTCCTTTGAAAACATCCAAGGCATACAAATATAACTCATCAATCGGTGTCTCCTTCATCGCTGGATCGTCATAATCCGCCATGGAATCTTCACGTTCCTTGGAGTAAAGTCTGTAGCAGATTCCTGGCGCTACACGTCCTGCACGACCTTCACGTTGTTTGGCTGATGCTTTCGAGATATCAGTGAGCTTTAGTGTAGTAACACGCAGTTTATGATTGTATCTGATCTTTTTGGCTTTACCAGCATCTATTACATATCTTACTCCTGGTATTGTCAAGGATGTTTCTGCAATGTTTGTACAACAAACCACTTTCTTTGTCACGTAAAGGTTTCCTTCTAATTTGTTGTCATTTTCTTTTGCTCGTTCATTAATGAGATCTACACAATCATGTATTTCACCTTGACCAGGCAAAAACACAAGTATGTGGCCTGGTGTAGTATCTGATAGAATTGTATCAAAGATAACATCAACTGCATGTTCTACTAAGATTTTCATTTCACCCTTTGTGTTGTTCCCTTTATTGCCCTTCTTTGATTTAAAAGAAGAGCTTGGTGCATTTTCAACTTTTCCCCAAGTCTCATCATAATCTGAATCATCGTCAATCTGTAAGCTGGAACTATTGGATTCTTCAGAACTATCAACACCGTCACCTCCACTTACAGGCGGTGGCAAATGTATTGTTTTAACTTCATGCATCTTTCCTTCACATTCTACAATTGGACATCCACCAAAATATTTAGAAAATGCTTCTTTGTCGATAGAAGCTGACATTACCACGATCTTCAAGTTGATACCTTTGTACGTTGCCTCTTTAGAGCATTTCAATGCTTCGTGAAGATGCGCTAATATCAAATCAGTATCTTTTCCCCTCTCATGCGCTTCGTCAATAATGATACAATTCAATTTGACATTATTTGCTGTACTCTTAAACTGTTGCAACAAGAGCCCTTCTGTCACAAATTTAACACGTGTTTCTTTACAATGTTTTTGTGAATGTTTCTTCTCCTGCTTGGATTTGCCCCTCGAACCAATATGGTAACCAATCCATTGGCCAACTTCTCCTGGGGTGTCAGTCAGATTGGTTTGTTTCTTTTGACTATCGTCTTTCTCAAATTGTTGAATAGTGGATATTGGTCTCATTATTCTATCATATCCTACTATATCATCACAATCAAGTGCTCTATCCTGTGCCGCTTGATCAAGAGAGGCATATAATGGGTAGGCTACAACTCTCCTAATACCCAATTTAACCTTTTCTTTCTCTTCTTGTTCTCTGTTTATCGGTGGCGGTAAACCGACTTGACCAGCATATTCCAACGAGACACGTTCAGCAATTCTTATACAAGCTACACGACGTGGTTGAGTGCATACTATTTTTGGGAAGCCATTACTCAGCTGCAATACGTTGTGTAAATCGTCAGCTAAATATTGAGGAACTTGCGTACTTTTTCCACTACCTGTATGAGCTACTACAATGACTGCATCGTGCTCCCTGAGTTGTTCCAGAATCTCGGATCTTTTTTTGAAGACTGGCAGACAATGATCATCACTCAATGCTCGTTCACATCTGTTTTTCTCTCTTTTGATGCAAAGATTCAATGCAATTGCTGCAGCAATTCTATCTTTTGCTTTGACCACATCTATATTGAAGTGCATCTCAACTTCATGATGTAAAGCAATCAGCGCTAAATCAAAACTTCTGATTCTTCCCTTATCTAGTTCACCATACTTTTCGATAGCTTTGTTATGCCTTGTTTCATTGTAAACATTCAGCATTAAATTTTTCATAAAACTAGCGGAATCATCCAGCTTTTCTATCTTTGCTGTATGATCAGATATCTTTTGCTGCTTTTCGAGGATGTCCAGATTCAGATTCTCGACTTGCATCTCAATGTTCTTAATCTCTTTTACATTCATATCTGACAAATAATATTCAACTAGTAGTTCTTTGATATCATTTATTATTGTTTTCCGTTGATGTTGAATAGAATTGAATAATAAGTGAAGCCTCTCACTTTTCTCTTCCTCGGCAAAACCGCTTTCTAAAAGGCCACTGATGATCGGTTCCAGGTCTTTTTCCGTGATCGGTTTTGAACTATCTAATAGCACAGCACAAGCATCTTTCAAAGTCCTACGATTTTGAATGAATTTAACATTTTTATTCATTTCCTCCTTCAGTTGATTGACCTTCATCTCAATATTTTTTTTTTCATTTTTCATTTCGTTCATTTGTGTCGTTAAAGTGTATTTCCCATGTTCCAAATCACTGACGTGTCCTTGAATTGCTGACACATCCTTTTCAATATTTTCAACACATGATGGTGGTGACTTGTATTTAGGGCATTCATTAGTTTCAGTTGCAGATTGCAACTTTTCGCACACATATCCCACTATTCGACGTTGATTGAAAACCGAAGTATCTAAAAAATCTAAAGTATGTGGTGGTATCTTGACAATGGTGCACATGACATTTAAAGTATCAGATAAATCATTGAAAACTTCAATCAGTTGTCTTCTCAGGGCCTCCACTGTACATTCTTTTTTTTCTTTTTCTATCTCAAATGATTTGTCACCGAAGAAACTTTTCACTTTATCAAAAAAAGTTGGATCAGTAACTTCATCTATTGCCGTATTCATCTCAATACATTTTCTTTGAAATACATCCAGTACCTTGTTGACATTAAGGATCGGAACCCACTTTTTATCAAATATTTTGATAAGCTTTGCATACTCTTCTTCGGCTTTCCTCTCCATTTCATGTTTCTTGACAAGCTTATGTTGATGTTGTTTGATTTCCTGAGTTACATTTTCGAATTCCTCGATTACTTCACCAATCACTTCCATGATTTCAGAGTTGCACTTCTTTCTCCATTCATTTTTATGGAATATTGGATCATCACTGTGAAACTTAGTGCAATCCTTAACATCACAATCGTACATGCAAGGATCCAACACTTTTTGAAATGTTGCTGGTTTCAAATCAATTCTTCCTTTGCACATCAAATGCCAAAATTGTCGCACGGGATCAATGTGCATCTTATCCAGACGTTCGACTACTTCAGGAGCCTTTAGTAATTCATCTACATCACGTTTATCAATATTCACCATTGAAGAGTAAAATGTCTGCCATTCTTCATCACTTGGAAATTTTTCACGCTTGGTTTGGAGCTTTTCTACTGTTTCGATAACATTTTCCCTCATTTGTTCCCACAACGGTTTGTTTTTGTCCGGAACATGGATGAGTTGCTGGTATCTCTTTTGAACTCCATTCGTTCTTGCTGAAATCTTCCTTAGCTTGCTTATATCATCTGCAACTTGATCAACAGCTCTGGAGAAAAGTCCACAAAGTTCTCTACATTCGTTTGACTTAACACCAAACTCTTCTGCAATACTGTAAAAGCAACTATCAATTTGGCTGAGTAGTGAGTTTTCCCACTTAGCAATATAACTGAACAAATCTTCAGTATTTTGCTGGCTTTTGGAAGCCTCATAATCAAAAGGCTCCTCCTCTCGTATTTTATCCGCAAACTTCAAAAGCCGCTCGTCCCAAATCACAAGATATTTATCACCGTCGAGATCACCACCACTCATTTTGTCTGGATCTGGACGCCTTCCTCTTGTTGCAAATAAAATAACATTACGCATTTGTAAGTCATCTGGGGGTTGAACAGCTTTAAGTATTCGGATATCACCAAGCGCATACGACGGACTTCGACTGACAATAACAGGGCCTTTATGGTATCCATTTTCTGTCATCACGATACACTGCGTCTCTTGTAGCCAATCATTCAGTTTTTCCGGATAAGCAGCGCCAAATAACAGCCTTGAACAGGCCAATGGAATTTGAATACGATCAATGAGAAGACCTTCGCTGTCTTCTTTGGACGCATTCATTACAAAAGTTTTTTCTATACTTTGAATGAGCGACGAATAAACTTGAGGTTTGATAACATCTAGACCTCTTTGCTTTAGTAACGGCTTCACATTTGACCATTTACCCATTAATGCTGCAATTTTGACGGCTTTTGGTGCTTCAAATCTTGATTGTGTTATTCTGTCAATGTAATCTTTTTGGAGTTGGAGTAGTTCGTTTTTCATGATTTCGCTGAGCAAAGTAATGAATTGCTTGTTCAACTTTCCGAAATTGCAATTCAAGTTCGCCTCTACGATCCCTAGGAATTTTTTCTTGAAGTTATGCTTTACAGACACTTTCTGGAGTGATTCTCGAAGAGATAGAATACTAGAGTGATCGTTGGTGTAATCAACAACCAATATACCTTTACAGAGATGGGTAGTACCATAATATCGTACTTGCCAAACACTTGGGATGTCATCTTTCCATAATTCCTTAAGCTTTGGATTTTGTTTCACAATCTCCTTGGCCAATTTGATAGATATCATTCCACAACCATCAGTGAAGTTATATTTTGAGTTGCTGTAATCTGCAATGATTGTCTCCTTAAATCCATGCGGTATCTCGGCAATGAACTTGCAACTGGTAAATAACAGTCCTGTGTATTTCACTTGTTTTGCCACACCTTTGTTTCGTTTCAAACTATCAATATCAATGAAATATTGAAGCTTGGATTTGCATTCCTCCTTTGAACCTTTCATAAATAAAAATGATTTTTTTTGCAATTGAGAGTTACTGCAAGCTAAATAATTGTATTCATTGTATTCAAACACCACACCAGTTCGTAGAAGATTTTCAACAATTCGATCTCGTTCAATTGTTAAATCATCAATTTCTCTTTCATTGAATCTGATAACCAAGAAATTTTTTGATGAAAAACTTCTCTCTTCATTTTGCCTCAAAAGTTGAAAAAATAAAGACTTGACAATCAATCTGCCCTTCTCTTTCTCAAAACAATTTCTATTGATGTCGTATTTGAATGACATTAATACAACATCATCTTCCTTCTCAACAAATCTATGATCTTCAGCTCCTTGTGGCGGTGGGATGATGAAGATTTTCTTATCGACATGTTTAGGTCCATATTGTAAAGCTGCAAAAGGATCCTCTCTTTCCTCATTGTTGCTGGCCATCAGAATTGTTCTTGAATATACAATTTCTAAGAAAATAATGGTGATACACGCTTTTTTTTATAAGAATATCCTTTATAAGAATATCAGACTGAAAATTTTGACAAAATTAAGAATAACTTAAGAATATTTGTCAGGCTGATCTGATCGATAAACTGAAAATATTTTATCAAAAGTATGTGAAATACATAAGGAACAGAAAGTAAATTTGCAAAGATGTCATACATAAGAATATTCTAAGAATAATCGAGGCTGAAAACCATTAAAACTCTAAGAATAGTTGAGCCTGCTCGGAACTTTTTCATTCTTATAAAAAAAAGCGTGATGCATTGAAGTTTTGGTCCTCACAAATCTCAAACTAACCCATTAGATCAAAACAGTTCAGAACAAAAAATGTAGTTTTTTATTATCTACCAATCCGTAATGTATCTTTGACATGGAAATTTTTCACAATTCATACAAGAATTACGCTATTTATTTAAAATCACGGTATGTGCGGTCTTTACAGTGCAGTGTTTAGCAGCTGAAGAAACGTACTTTAACAGTGCATTCCACTGAATATTTGACCCTTAAAACAGTGCAGAAAAAGCACCATAAATTAGATCATTTGAATAATTTTAATAATTCGAGAAATTTAGACACTTGTGCATTTGTCTGAACCCAAACCATTATAGCGACGTTTTGTTCAAAATTTATTTTTTGGACTTGATAGACAAAAGTAAACCATATATATATTCTTTAACCCTAATATTCGGCCTAGGAGGGGGGGGGGGGGGGGGGAGCTAGGAAACTTTTTTTAATAACCTTTCACAGA
>JAUBWS010058868.1:0-16012 GCA_032270445.1 Darlingtonia californica | reverse complement strand
ACTCATTTATTCATTCAATATTTCATTATTTTATTAATTATTTATTCATTCATTCACTTATTCATTCGTCTATTCATTTATACATCTATTCGTTCATTCATTCATTCATTCATTCATTTAATCATCTATTCATGTATACATCTATTCATTCATTCGTTCATTCATTGACTGACTGACTGACTGACTAGTCAGCATAAAACCAGGGTGGAGGTGCGTTGGAAAATCTTTCAAAAATTTAAAATAGGGTGGGACGATTATTCGGTATACTAAGAGTAAGAAAGTTGGAAGTAGCCGTTTAGTTTAATCTATATAGCAATAACCGTGATATAATGATGGATAATTGTAAATAGAATTGACCAATTTATTACCAGAAAATTAATCTAAAAGAATATTAAAAAGAAATAGAAGAAATAGAAGCGAAACTAATTCACAACAATCTTACTACTGCTTTAAATGTTAATGAAAAAAAGGCGTCATCTCGGCAAGTTCGTGTCACAAAGTTTCAAAAGAATTACTGTGTCTTATATTGCAAAATGCTACCTGAAGGGAAGAAACTTTCGCAGAATTTATTTTCATAGTTGAACAGTTTAAAATCAGCAAGTTTCACGGAATTAATTTTCACGACTTTCACGAATTTGAAAATTTTTCTTTATAGCATTAGTAAGTAAATAAAGGGCAAAATTGAATTTTACGGAAATTTATTTAGGCAATTGAACAATTTTGCAAGCTTCGCGGAATTTGACTTATGAGTTACGCTTGATATCACGAAAATAAATTCCGCGAAAATTTCTTCCCTCAAGGTATATGAAATACATCGATTGACTTGTAGAGAAAACAATGAATATGTGTATAATCTTATGCTATTTATTTATGTTCATGATATATTGTCCATTTGGTTAATGATGAACAATCAGAATTATTTAAGTATCCTACAACAGTAATACTTCTCTAAAGGAAGAAACTTTCGAAGGAAGAAAGTTGAGTTAATCTGATTTTTTTTATAAGCAATTGAAATTTAAAAATTAGGCTGAGGCATGCTTATGCAAAGGCGTTGATCAGAGTCTAGATGAGCTTGTATTATGCTTATTATCAGGCTTAAATCAACTAATTAAAAACAATTTGATTCCGAAATTTTCACTTTGAACACTTTTTAAAACTAAATTCTTGTAGATGAAGACCCTCATAGTGGACCTCAAGCGCATTTTTCAAAATGACCTACAAATCGCTGTATTGACGAAAAGATACGTTCAAGCTATCTTAAACAAATCTTTAAGTCTGAGCGGAAGCATGAGTGAAGGAACATTTTCAGCTAGTATGTTTAATGGCAATGACAACGACTAGAACCCGACACATTTAGATATTGACATTGAGGTTATTTCACTCGACATGACGAGGATATATAAACATTGTGTAAATGACACTAAGTTACGCTTTGACAATGAATGCTTCTGTGAAAAATGTAACAACTTTGTGGATAAAGTCGAATTGAGAAGTTTTTTAAACACAGAAGGTTATATCCTGCCATTCCGGTGTAAAGAAGGGTTACTCCACATGAAATTTGATGGGAAAAAAAAGAAGACTTTTCCAAATTTCTATCCCACATTCTTAATCTCAGAGATAACAAGATAAAGGTGAAAAAGATAACCGAAAATATAACGGAGACAACATACCAGAGAGACTGCGAACTTGAATATCCGAGAGTGGAGGTAGCGTTAGATATATCTGTGGTATTTCGCCTGCAGTGGGGTTTAAATCATATATATCAAGAGAATGAATAAATCGTGAACGAGTGTGGCCGGATTTGAAAGAAATATCCGGGGAGTTAAAAATGACAGCTGCTATTGCAAAACCTTCGTCTCAAGAAAAGAATAACAAACAGACAACACAGATGCGATATTCATTTGCGCATATTGAGAGGAAATTGGTAACACTACAGACATCTAACCAGCGATTTGTCTTTTTCATGGCTAAATGTATATTCTATAAATGGTTGAAACCGATTCAACCAAAAACTATCACCTCATTTTTATTGAAAAACATTTTCTTTTGGATTTTTGAAAAATATGATTCGAACCATTCAATATGACATGAAGATGCACTCGGACAAACCTTAACATTGGTGTATTCAAATCTACTGGAAAGTCTAGAAAAGCGTTTCATGAAATACTACTTCATTCCGGAGGTAAACGTTCTGGAGAATTTCAAGCCAAATCTCTACAGTGAAGTCATTCCAATAGTGAAAAACATTGTGAACGATGTACAGAATCATTATCCAAACAGGAACAACATAAAGTCTGTAATGAAAAACTTGGAGATTGGAAAGCGTTTGATAGTTACTGTAGGAAGATTTTGGGGCCTATTCAAATACTTTGACGAGAGTGGTTTTCGGGATTTTGCTAAGTCTCAGAAAAGTTGGCTGGTTGATGACAATGTTTACGATGGCCGGAGGCGAAGACTATATCATGCGAAATTTCATTAATTATTTTAATTAAAGTTTGTTTTTTCATTCATCGCACAAATTATTGAAACTATTGTCACTTCTTTGATACTACTCGTACGTTAACAAAAAAGCGAAATATTCCCATCGAATTATTATTTCAAAAACGAAGAACTGAAATTGAAGAAACTAAAGAATAAATTGAACTTTTTACTTAAACAATGAAAATGCTACATTTTTATATGATAGGTAACCTGAATCTTTGGCAGTTTCAAAGGTGGAAAAAAACTTTCAAAAATCTTTCTTCAATGCAAAGTTATCGCTGAAAGTTTGGACGTAAATTGCAAAAACAGGAATTTTCACCTTGAAACTTTCAGTTATAACTTTGCATTGAAGAAAGATTTTTGAAAAAATTTCTTCAATGCTGAAGTTGCAAAAGATTCAGATTTCTTATTATCAAAAATTCCAGCATTCATTGTTTTAGCAAAAAGTTCTTCAATTTTCTCGAAAAAAAAGAACAGAAAGTAGGCGGAAAACTGTTATGCACAAAAATTAATAATGTGTGAAAAAAATATTTTCTCAAGTGTTTTTCCTGTTTTTGGGTAAAAGTGAAAAAAAAGAAAAAAGAGTATTCAGCTCAACGTTAAGACCCATTTTCTTCTTTCACTACTTATAGAGAAGAAAACCTGTGCGAAAGTTGATACGCGCGAAAATTAGTACAATGTAGTCCGTACCCACTGTTGAGTTTACTTTATTGTTAAAAATTTTCGCGGGAAGAAAATGTTGCTGTTTCGCGGTTTTTTCTAGAAAATTGCGAAACTGAATTCCGCGAATTATATCTTAAATTACCTTAAAAGTCTGTGAAGACCACCTGATATCATTCATTTCTCACCGGATAGCGTGCAAATTTCCTAGTGAAAGCGTAGCGTAGAGTGCTGACAGAACTTAGCTGACGGCATTGTTTTGCTTTGTTGGAGGAAACCAAGGGCGTCTTTGCAGAAACTCTTACTTAGCCTCTTTGAGACTTTTTCGGACTTTTTTTACCCCGCATAAGGTCTATGACGTCATTGCAGAAACTCTTACTTAGCCTGTTTCAAACTTTTTCGGACTTCTTCGTCCCCGCATAAGGTCTATTGGCTTCCGTTTAAAAGTCTGTAATTTGAACATAGAACCTTAAATGTCATACATATTTAGTGTAATAAAAGATAAAAAAATAGGCGTTAATTTGACTTTAAAGATTCCCCACATAACCTATAATCATTGTTATTATCAATATTTACGAATGTTTACCCAGGATACCCTCTTAAGTTCCGCTAAATGGACTGTTACAACCCAGGCATAAATCAATGTTTCTTTTCCTTATCTATTATACTTGGTAATCTTATTATTGTCACATTTCGAATGAGAAAAGACCAGTATAACCTCCAGCATTTACTCATATTTAATCGCATTATATTCAAGAATACAAAAAAAATTATGACGACGTCATTTTTTCAAAATGGCGGCGTGGCCAATTTGTGGTAGTTTTGGCGCCACTGTAGTGCCTCGGGACTTGCTTTTTATAACGTCTGATGACATATTCACAAAAGATTATTTTTTTCACTTTCAGAAAATCAAAACAGAATGGAGAAATGTCAATTTGTTCGGGAGATATAGTTCTATAAAGAAAGGTACCTATTTTCAGAAAATTGATTCAGCATGAGTTTTAGTTGTCTTATCGAGGGCTACCTACATACCAAATTTCAAGTTTCTAGCATAAACCAATACAGAGTTATGGTCGCGGGCAAAAAAAGCCGCCCGGGGGGCTACAAAAACCTCAAAATTCCCGAGTATACTAGTGTTACAGTAGTTGCAATTGGTTGAAAAGTAAATAAGTGCCTTCTTTGCAAAAGCACTTTATGGGTCCTTGGTTTATTATCAAAAGAGATTTTAAAAACTCAATAATGTCATAACAGTTACCATCGCAACTTAACAACGTCAGCCAAAGTTTCGATGAGGCAGCTTTTCTTTTCTTTGCAAAATGCAATATCTGAGGATAGAAAAAATGATTTTTAAATGTTTTGATCATTAAGGCGATTATCCACTCCGGAAAATGAACGACGGATCGGTACGGTACGGAACGGTTTCTTTTGTTTTCTATCATGCGCACGTGTCTTGAGTAAACAGGATCGAAAGGGATCCATTGATAATTTAAAATTTTTTAACTTTTTTTTATCGTTCCGTGGATCATTTTCCGGAGTGGATAATCGCCTTTATATGCCTAAAATGAGTTGTCTCAATAATATATCCATCTAATTAGAATATAAATGACTTCCTATAAAGTTACGGTGCGCAAATATTTGCAAATCTAATTATGTTAACAGGTGAACCATTTTGATTATATTACTTCATCGCAAATTTCGCTGATGCCATTATAAAGAACTTAATTGAAAAAAAAAACGATCTGTGACAGTTAGTAACTTCAACTTTTGAAAAACTTGTACCCAACATAACGTTTGTCAAGACCATTTCAAAAATACCCTCAAATTCCATAATGGTAGATAAAGTAGTGGTTTAAAAATCTTCCTACAAAATGTATTTAAAGATAAGTACCATATCCAACTAAGATTTGCTTATCAATAGACTACAATAAAATGGTTTTATTCCAGTGAAGAAATGGAGTCTGTGTCAAAAAGAGTCAGTGAGAAACTTTTATCATTATAAAAGCTCTTTTTGTTCACACTTAATGGCTAAAAGTTATCCATTAGTGAGCCTAAAATGCCCCTTGGCTACCATATTGGAAAAAAATTACTAGAATTTAAAAATTTAAAAACACAACTTATACACATCCAACAAAAATTGGTGTCCATGGTGTCAGTCAACTCACATCTTCTTTGTGGACAAAATTTGAGTAAAAATGGTTGATGGTTGTCTCGAAAATGCAAAATTGTGAAAAGTGGGAGGGGGTCTTTTTGACGCCCATTCGCTGCTAAAGGGATAGATACTAGAGGAGGGCACCACTCCTTTCCCCGTATTACTCCAATTACCCTTGATCCGCACTTTGCCGAGTGTTTAGCAAGGAGACATCAAGTCACTTTTTTTAGAGTCTTTGGTATGACTCGACCTAGGATTTAACCCAGACCTCCCGTACCGTTGGCGAACACTCTAACCACTATACGAACGGCCGATAAAACAACATAGAATCAATATTTCGTATAATTTTTATGTCATATTCAAAATTTCAAAAATTTAGATTTCCTCATTTAGATTTAGGGCCGAAGAAGAATTCAATCTGCGGAAAGTTTTGGCTGACATTTTGTTGGCCGTTAAAGCATTGTAATGATTATTGAACCTTATACTAGGGCTATTTTTCCAAGGGCCATCACTTCAGATTAGCTTACGATATAAACTTAAAATTTAGTATGAAGATAGCCCTCAACAAGATAATCAAAAAACATGATGCTGAATAAAGATCAATTGTTGTGGTTACCTGATGACGTTATCACAAATCTCGATTTTTTGAAAAATAAGTACATCTCTTTATAGATAGAATTTTATTTTCTGAATAAATGGTTCTTTATATTGTTATAATCTGAAATGCAAATATTTCGTATTTATGTTACCAGATTTGCGTAAAAATCATGTTCTAAGGCACTACGGAGCACTAAAACCGCTAAATATTGACGCCATATGGAAATGATACCGTCATCATAATTAATTTTACATTCAGAATATTCAAGAGATAATTACTTGAAATTTTCAGCAAATGTGTCTATGACAAGTTCTTGTTAATGCTGCAGAGTTTCAAATTCACAGCGTTAGGATTGTTATTAGATATTCAAAAAAAACTTAAGCCGTGGGCTCTAAACCCCTAAATGTAAAATAGAAATGAACTCTTCCAGATAATGCCTATGCAGCTAGGATATGCTTGTGCATTTCTTCTCTGTCTAAGTTTTTATTAGTACAGCACTAGTCCCTTTTTCCTTGCAAAAGTTGAAGAGATTTGACCAGAGAAGAGCTTAGTATCTAAGTGGTTTTAAGAAACGCATCATGTTATTTTGTCACTCTATCCACCAGAAAAATACATGAAAATTACAAAAGCACCAATAAAAAAGATGTCAAATAACAAAGGGAAAAAGAAAACGATATCAATAACCAAATTATTCAGAGCTAGCACACTACTCGTTTGTTTAAATAAAAAGCCATATACATAATTGACAAACAAAATAGTTAACACAAGGTTCATCTTTAACCTCTTATTCTACAAAGGCAGAATCTTGGCTCTTCTGCATAGACGTCTGCGTCGGTGAAGACTACGCCACCGTTAGCAACGCCTTGTGCAATATCGCGTTCTGGGTGGTCTTGCTTCAGGATCACTTAGTTCGTCGTTATCATTATCATAATCCCCGTATTCATCATCAATGACTTCCTCCTCATCTTGAAATTCTAAGTAAGTCAAAACTTCATCTGCATCTGTACTCTTGCAAGCAACAAAGCCTAAAAATTAATAGGATACAAGCTGAATAAGCCATTATTCAACTACGGTGTAACACTATCCATATAGCTTTCACCATATCTTGTGTAGACTAACCCTTAGTGCATATCGCTATGGGTTACGTAATTTTTTTCATACGTTTCTTTTTATTTGACATTTAGTAATTAATTTTTATGTTAGAACTACAAATTTGTAATTTATTTTCCTCATTCTGAAGATGTCATTTGAATGACGAAACATGTCAATAAAATTGAAATTTTTGAAAATACATTTGAATACAATTACAAACCTACTAGTAATTCCATTAAAAAGAAGTTATTATACTGAGAGATCAGTTAAACAGGGAAATGTCGTCTTTATTTAACCTTATTTTTATTGGGAACAGGGACAGTGTTAAATAAGTCCTAAAGTGATCGATCACATTATCAGTAAAATTCCTCCTCTTATGGCTTACATATGTACTTTATCGACAATAGAACTATTTTTCTTACAAATTCACTATTTAAACCCTACAAGGGTTGGAAATTTTTTTGATAGCTATTATGGTTGGGGAGGGGTCAATTCGACCACCCCTTGATACAATCCATAAATCTTATCTAATTTACATGAAAATTGGCACAGACATAGAGTCTAATGTGAACTTTTAAGATATTAAAAAAAAATTGGAAAAAAAATCAAAAATGCTGACATCAGCATTTTTTGCACCAAAATAAGCATTTTTTGATGATAATTTTGAATGTGAACTTTTTTTAGGAAAGATTTTATCGTTCTGTTTTCCGTTTAGAATAAATAAGACTATGGAGTTTATTTTAAATTTCAATTAAAGCGCCACATAATTCATAAATATGTTTACAGAGCGCGCCAAAATGACCAAATTGTTTCAAATTCATATGTAAGTTGAATGACAAAATATGAAAACAATTGCAGTTCTCGCTAAAAAGTTATTTGACAATACACTTCCCAAAGTGTAGCTAAAAAAAAATAGTGTAGGTGGTTCTGACCATTAGCCAATATCTCATGATTGGCTGATGTCAGCAACCAAAAATTATTCAAAAATTATTTCTTAATACATTTTAGGAAAAGTGACAAAATTTTATCAAAATGGAAACAAGAGATACCAGAGCTGCTTTGGTGGAGTTTGTTTGTTTTATCTATTTGTCATTGTTTCGAATGAAAACCAGAGCAATCTTTAATGACGAATTGGCTGTACCCTTAATTCTATATCGTTAACGATTTGATTACTTTGATTGCATATGTATCGTCGTGCCATACTAAAAAGCAAGGCTCTCACTTGTCGATTGAACTTGATGAAAGTCAGCGAATGTAAGATAATCCTTATGTTAGGTATATAAAGCAAAACTACGTTCAAGATAGCCTGATACTCTTGCGATAGTTTCCTACGAATGATGAGAATTAGAGCTAGAGTCACTAATGTATATATTAACAAGTAAATCAACAGATATGCCATTGCTGCAGTTGTCAGACTTCGATCTGCAGAATTTAAAAATCTGTTGTTGTTTATTCGATATTGACGTAGTTTGTAGATCAATAAAATGTAAGTGGTTACGTTGATGAAGATCAGTGCCGTAACAAAAATAAAATTCATTGAATTTCGATTGTATGGACCGTAATGGTATGGTATAAAAGCGTACCAGAACGAGTGGCATATCAAAACAACAATTGTAATTGCCATATAGATCTTGAATCTCAAAGGACTCATTATTGACGGATAGCTTTGATTGTATGTTATGCGAAGATATCGATCGATACCGATAAGGCAAACAATATAGATTGGTCCAAACAAGAATACGTTGAGAAAAAATCCCCAGATTAGCACTATGATGCAAGGCAGCCTGTTCACGTAGAAAATATAAACTGCAAGAGTCGAATTATTGTACAACGTCCCAGCGCATTCTAGCAATCCCAAGGTAAAGAACAGAAGACATGAATAGTTAGTATATTGTTTTGTTTTGAAGATACCATATACTATGGCACAGCTCAAGAAAAATGCCATAACACCAGAAATGGGGAATAGCGATGACAATATAATTTTTGTATGCCATGACGTATAATGGATAAACTCCAAACTGATGTTGCAGAATCTTAAAGTGTGTGTAGCATTAACGAGCATGATCTATCCAGAGTTTTACCAAATTGCTGAAAGATTTCTTAAACTTTCCACGCAAAATCTTCTTTTGTATTTGCATCGAGTTTGTTAAGAAGGTGATACAACACTGAAATTCTTCTTTTACATATATTTCAGAAGGTAATTTTTTTTCGTGCGCCTACTCACTTATTTTCTACTTTAAAAATAAGGAAATCTGTAAGAATAAATTACCACTAACTGGACAAATTATTATATTAATATATATTAATATATACTGATATATTTACATACTGTTTATATCCATTTCATATTCTTTTTCAAAATTGTAGCAAAAGTTTAAATAATCTCTTTAAAATCTAGCAAAAATATATTTAAATAATCAGGTGTATTAGCAAAATAGATTTGAGGATATATTTCATTAATAAACTTTCCTTAAAACCTTTTTGCGTTTTCAAAACGTGCTGGCTTGTGCAACGTTGTCTCTAGAAAATCGGGTTTTTAGCGGCTGGACAGTTTCTTTAAGCCGACTGAAAACAGCACTTTTCAAGCAGTGCAAATGTTCATGGTGATAGAAAATGCCGTGAGACCTTGTTTGCACTGTAGCGAAAGCCCACTGGTCTAAAAAATAAAATAAATAGTGATGGCGTGAGTACAAAAAAGTTTATTGTCTGTTTTACAGTAAGAACAAAAGATCCTTGTGTTGAAAAATATTTCGTCGAAAATGTGAGACTGAGTCTCTTCAATGTAAATGGGGGATCGCAAAAGATAAAATTTTGTACGAATTACGATTCTTAACCCTACCTTTCCCGGGCTTTTTGAATCTTTCTCGCTCCCTGGGAGAGAGGGCGAGGAAGGTCATTTAGCCACTCTTCTATATGTGCTGACACACTTTGTAATAATGACACACTTTGTAATACCTGACAAACTTTGTAATACACTTTTTATGTGTTAATATATACAAGTTGCAAAAACTTTTTGAAGAATTATACTTAACATTTAGTTTTCAGGGGAGAAACGCTCCTAGCATTCAAATCATTCGGCTTCTTTGTAATAATTGACCTTGTAGAATGATCTTTTTTGCTAGAATTCACAGGTTTATTGACAGTCACATTCCACGGAACATATTAATTATGGAAAGGATATGTAGAAATTTGGGTCAATTGCTAAATATATAGTAATTAAAGTTTGATTAGTTTTGAAAAAGAATCATATTGAAAAATGATATTGCGTTTTAGGTATATTGGGGCCTTAAAGGGTAGTTACGGACCATGGTCCGTAATCATATCGTTGTGGGAAGTACAAGAGTCTATGATAGGAGCGCATAATATATATTTAGGTTGTGAGAACCCTATAATTCACAAAGAGTGGAAGGGTGTGAAAACTTATCAAGATTTATTAAGAGGAGCCTTGGACAATTATTCATGACAACATAGGCACTGAAAAAATGGGGGAATATAACCTGTGTTATGACATGAAAAGAGAGGCCTAGGACAATTGGTCCGAAATGGCATAGATACTGCAATACACATTGGGAATATGAAGACTGTGTGAAGATGTGGTGGGGGAAGCCCCGGACAACTGGTCCATAATGATCCAATTGCAATATACATGGGGAATATTCAAACTGTATCAAGATATGAAAAAAGAAGCCTAAGACATTTGGTCTATAATACAAGATACATGAGGACTATTAGAAATATATAAAGATGTGGCGAGTGAGTGGTGTTAGATAATAAAACTAACCATTTTATATTTTATGATGCACGTAAATTCAATAAAAATTCATACACGAGTTCTGATGTTAGAATTTTTAAATCTACATTAATTCTCTTTTTTATTCTTTTGGGATTTGCATTGGAATAAAGCAGAGTTGTATCGTTTGAAAAAATAAAAGCATCGCTGTAGATCAAGGCGTTTGGGAGATCTTTTATGTAGATTATGAACAACAGTGGCCCGAGAACCGAACCTTGTGGCAAGTGGTATAGCTTCTGAATATCATGATCGACTGTGTCCAACGCTTTTTGGAAATCTACTAGTATTCCACAAGAATATTACCTTTATCTAATGACTCACGAGTTTGCTCAGTTAGATTGATCAAACTGTGGGTCGTTGAATGCTTTTGCTCGAAACCATACTGACGTTTAGATAAAATGATTTTAGGGTTGAGGAATGAAACAACTCTGGAATAAACAAGCTTTTCGAAGATTTTTTGGACATTAGACAACAAAGATATTGGCCTGTAATTACTTACCTCAAAAAGCAGAACGTGGTAATATATAATACCTTACTAGCAGTAGATTTCACGGGGATTTTGTCGGGCATTTATATTTGCGGACACATATTTTCAATTTTTTCCCTAGGATTTTGTGGATCAGTTTTAACTATTTTGTTATTACTGAGTTAGGTGAATATGCTGATAAGCTATAACAAAAACAATTTCTAACATTCTGAGAATTTCACATAAGGTTATGTGTAATTAAATGGACGAATTATTACTCATCATAATACAAACAGTCATGTTGCTTCGCACTTTTATTATCACAAATTGATTAAAAGAAAGATTGAATGAATAAAATAAATGAGATAGGAACTAATCTCGGACGGAGCTAGCAAAAAGAATAGCGATTTTGCCATAGATAATTATCAACGTATTAAAACAAAGAAAGTTAGATGATACATGTTTAAACAGAGTGACAAATTAGAAGCATCAAGGGACCTGGATCAAAATAAGGAGACAGAGAAATATGGTCTTTCAATTTGTTTTTAAACTTGTAGCTACAATTCTCTCGTTTGATAGAGTCTCTGCACTAACAGCACAAACAAACAGAACAGATGCCAGAAACACGACATCACTATTTTCAAACGCATCTCCGAAACCAACAACTCTGGATGAGAATGACGCTTTTCTTATTGCAATCAAAGTTTTAGTGATAGTTATACCTTTACTACCAATCATTCATTATGGTTTTTACTGCCTTTATCAAAAGTTGAGGGGAAAGGAGCTGACTTATAAATTTTACAACAATGTGTTTTCCTTCCATGCTTGGATAGGTAAGATAGTTTTATGAACCAAGAAGATAGCCTGTCTCGTTTTTCCACCGAAGTTCCATTCGTACAGTCCGTCTGAATGGCTTCATCAATATTTCGCTTTTCTTTCAGTGGATAGCTACTTAAAATAAGCAAGGAAAGTCAGAGAATGGTGTTTTATTAGAGTCACATAGTTTTTATAAGTTTGTGTCTTATAGTTTTGACAGTTTTGCACTTTAGACGGAGGAAAATTGCTTGAAAATCTTGGTCACGAAGTGAAGGTACGGGGGTAGGAGCTTTGTTCTCCCATGAAAGATTTTTGTACCTCACAGCACAGAGAAACCATACGTATAGAGAGACTATTTAATAATCAATAATGCAGTTTTCTAAGATTTTGGGTGTCTTTAAGGAAAAGAATTTGAAAAGTAAACATTTCATCATTAATAAAGAAAACTATAGGGATTCTCAGTTTCGATAACAAATTAGTCTGATTGCAGACCCTAACAAACGTAACATGCGCGCAACACTAAGCTTCGCATGTGGTATCGTAAGGTCTGCAATCTGAATAATAAGAAACTAAATAGTTTTCATGCTAATTGTTGAAAGATTTCAACTCCTCTTTTGTACAACAAAGGTGTTCTTGTTTTTTAGGTGTAATTATTTGGAGTGTATACATCATACTCTATGTCAAATTCAAATGGGATGAACACAGTGAAAAGGTACTTGATGGCACTTTTGCTGCAGCTATCATTTTCCTTACGTTTGGTTATATTCACGTTATTATTGGTTCGTTTCGCTCTAGTATAATGAATTACTTGAATACAGACTCACACGTGGACAATTGTGAAACTTACATTCGTTCTGTGATTGCTCAGTGTCCCAAAATCAAAACAAAAGCCAAGGCTTTTCATTTTGAAACTCATTATTGCGGTGATGATTCGTATGATAAGTACATAAAGACCTGGTCTGGGTCTGAAATATTTGAATCCCCTTGGGCGGACATGTCAAATGTACAAGCTATCCCAAAAATTCTTCAAGGTGAAATCTTGCGAATAAAGCTGTACAAAAAAATCTCCTTCGCCAATGAAGACACGAAACGCGTTTTTAAAATGCAACGACATGATTTTATTGCCTATCACAAAAACAGGGATGAAAGATTTAGACACAGAACATCTTATGAAATTGATCAATTCAAAGAGCATGTGATGGCGTACGATTCAGAAAAAAGATTACCATTTTGGATGAATCGCAAATGCTTCATAATTTGCACTTTTCTGGGCCTGTCATGGCCATTTCGTTGGCTTTTTAAGTGCTACACAACCAAAAAATATTTCACTGTCAAGAAAGAATTTTCCACGATACGTTCAATGGAAACAGTTGTAAATACAAATCCTAAAAAGGCCGTAAATTTGCCTTTGCCACTCTCATACAGCGATGCAATGCAAAACGCAGCTTACCAACTTCCAACTATTACAAGACCTTACATGACTGAAGGAAGCAGAAAAATTTAACAACTGGAATAGAAAACCGTAGAGAGCAAAAAGTCCACGAGTTATTTCAATAAAGACTAGAATGTAAACATGTTATAAATTTTTAAGTACTGAATAAAATTGGATAAATCATTTTGCTTTGAAAAGGTATTTTAGAATGGAACATGAAGCTACATAAAAAAGTTCCAAGGATGTAGAAATGAAAGCGTAACAATAGAGATGAAAAAGAGCTTCTTATTGATGCAACAAAACTGTTTCATATTTTCGTATGTATGTATGTATGTATTTATTTTACCCAGGCTGTTGCGAGACGAAGCTCTTATGGCAGCATTGAGCTGATGTGGGGGCCTGTAATGTGATGTGTATACCCTATATTTCGAGGCAACGTTCCCGCAATTGCATAGCTGCTTTATGTTGTAGGTTCTCACCGAACGGAACCGCTATTACCCTAGGAGTAACAACCGTTGCTTTCGATATTTGCACCGACGCGAAAGTCGATACTTAGAGTAACAGCAGCTGCGTGTGGGATACGAACCCTCAAGATTTATCACTCATGCATTACGAGGTCGGCGCCTTGCCAACTGAGCTATCCACTACTTCAGGCTCGTCTCTATTATCTACCAGAATCTTTTGCAATTTCAAATATGGAAAATGAATTGAAAAGTCTTTCTTCCATTACGAATTTTGACCAAAAGACTGAAGGTCATTGTTGCCATTTTTCGCTCTTATTGCCCATTTCTGCTGAAAATTACGTTTAGCCTTTGGGTCGTAAATTTTTAAAAACCTGTTTTTACAAATTTATTTGACATTGCAAAAGATTTAGGTTTCCTTCGTGAAAAATTGAAACATTTTGAGGTTATTAGTAAAATTACAGATCAGTACGAGACGAATGAGAGACGAGCGAGACGAGTAAAAAAAGAATGCGAGATAAGTAAGAGATGAGTGAGAAAAGTGTGAGACGAATGAGAGACGAGCAAGGCGAGTGAGATAAAAATGCGAGACGAGTGAGGGACGAGTGGAAACGAGCTAAATTTGAGAAACGAGCTAAGCAAGTGGAAATCACGGTTTAAATGAGTTAAAAAAGTAAGACGAAAAAACATTTTTTATGATATATTAGCAAAGAGAAAACTCTGAGTAATTTTATTACGATTCCTATTCAACGAAATCAATAAACTTTATCCAGAGATTGACCTCTAATATTAATTTGTAATGATTTAGTGTAATTTACAGACTCAGATGTCATCATTTATATAAAAAAAATCTTGAGAATAATTTCAACGCATTTATGTACTTTATAAAACAATAACATCCAACGACACAAGCACTGTCTAGCACAAGCGCTATCATTTATTAGGAATCGTAAGTGGTCTTCTGAGGCATAAACAATGGAATTTTGTATAAAGTTAGAATTTTTCTGTCCTCTTTGGATAATACTAATAGTAGGTGTATTGTTACCTGATATTCAAATTTACTTCTCTCTTCACCGTACGCTCAAGTCTTACAGTCTTAGGACTGTAATCTAATCCCTTCACAGATCTCGGACCAAATCATTAGTCAGACGAAATTTCATTCGGGCTTAATCGCTTAGTCGCTTGTGCAACTTTGCAATGCATTCTGGTCCTTCAAAGACCCTTAGGAAATCAGCGGCTTTGTCAAACATATTACCGATAACATTTTCTTGATCTCCTAAGGGTATTCCATAGGTCAGAATGTACCATGGTTTCTTAAACGTTTGGTTCAGAACCTTGGGATTTGGCAACGAGGTTTTCCTGGATCTCACCGTTATAAATATGATAATATAGACAATTACGACAAAACTTGATGCCTTTACGTAGGCAAAAAAGGCTTGAATAGAGACAAATTGAAGCCTGAAACGATATAAAAGACCTCGGATGAGACAGACTAATGTGAGAGGATTGAACAACAATATAGCAAATGTAGGTACCACTTAAGATGCTGGTAGATAAATGTAGATACGCTAGCAGTTTGCCGTAAAATATTGTGCGTGGCTGGTTCGTTCACTTCTGAACGCAAAATGGCTATTTGTTAACAAATCGCTATAGAAAATTACAACGTTGATCGAACTCGGAAATCGTTGGATTACGCTGAGACGCATAGGGCGGAATCCAATTTTTATATTTGCATACTGTTTATATTCATTTGATATTCTATTTCAAAATCGTAGCAAAAGTTTAAATAAAATCTCTTTAAAATCTAGCAAAAATATATTTAAATAATCAGGTGTATTAGCATAATAGATTTGAGGATATTTTTCATTAATAAACCTTCCTTAAAACCTTTTTGCGTTTTCAAAACGTGCTGGCTTGTACAAAACTTCCGATAGACAGATTTTCGAAACCACGTTAATTTTTAAGACTACGCGACGGTAAAACGTAGTCTCTAGGAATCGCCTGGTAAGCCGACTGAAAACAGCACTTTTGAAGGTTGAATTTATTTTCCACACTTTTGATGTGTTA
>JAUBWS010058857.1:0-16015 GCA_032270445.1 Darlingtonia californica | reverse complement strand
GGCAGGTGATCATTTTATAAAGCATTTTTATAATGTGGCCATATTATAAGTGAAAGTAGCTGTTATGAGAAGGTTTTGATTTTCTTCCTCATTACAATGGGTATGTCAAAAGAAGAAAAAAAAGATGTCTTTCATTAGCATTAAGTCTCTTCATGATTGTTTTAGAGCACTGTTTAAAAACAAAAAATCAAACTACAAGGCAATGAAAAATAAATAAAGAGCTAATTGATTGTTCTAACAGTTATTTCTAATAATATTCAGGGACACAAAAACTGGTTGCTGTTGCCTTAGACAGGTGGTGGTAAGAGTAAGTAAGATTTCTATAGAAAATAGCTTCGGTGGACCAAAGTACACATTTTTTTAAGCATAATGTCTAAAAGTATATTGAGGCTGAGTCTTGACTCTGAATTTTTGAAAATCTCAGGATTAAATAGGTTTTTGAAGGAACCGAGTGTACCAAATGAAAGAACTTGGCTTTAGAAACAACTTAAGCCTATAGAGGCTGAGTTTAAAATTCAATATGCTTGTAAAAATTGTGCATGGTTATTCTGATGAGAGGTTGTCTTATAGAGGTGGTCATTAGACCAGGTTTGACTGTAAAATAAAAACCAACAATGCCACAAATCACGATGATAAATGTATTTGGCAGCAACAATAAATAACTTCCAAGCTTGTTTTTTCTAAATCTTTGCCAAAAAAAGGTAAGTCAAATTGATTTAAATCAAGTAAAAGTAATGAATTTACCATTAATGACATTAATTACATAAAATTAGTTGATTTTTTAAAATTAATTGCAAATTAGAATGGTTCTAGGTGAGTAGCTGATATGTTAAATTCATGGGAACCATCCATAAAGTACGTACGCTTGGAGGGGGAGGGGTAGTCTAAACAAATTTTTATGTTTTTTGTTTTCATAAATCAAACAACAATGCTCTCAATTTGCCTTTCAAAGTTAGTTAGTTATTATATTGTAAACCATCTTTCTTGGAAAAACAAAAAACATAATATATAGAAAAAGTCACGCTTCAAGAATTTTTTTTCTTAACCCTACCCGGGCTGGGGCCTACGATAAATTTTACCTAAACCAAACAACTTGTGAACTTGAAACTTTTTGACTTTTAATATAATTCTATTTAGAACGTTTTCCAAAAATTTCAGATAATTAGCTATTTTTGTGGCATAATTATGCTCAATTATTGAACTGAAGGTGAGAAATGTAAGCAAAAATTGTGTAAATTGAGTAAAACTTAAAAACCTTATAACTTTTGATAGATATAAGCTTATGACATGAAACTTGGACAGTCATCTTGTAATGACAAAAGAAAGATGCTGATGTCATTAATTTTGCTTGTGACGTCATATTTTCAAAATGGCGCGCCAAAAGCAAAAAATAAATTTTAGCAATTTTGGCGCGCTGTAGACATTAAGGACTTGATTATTTAAAATTTGGGTGTACATACTTTATGGATGGCCCTATGTGTTCCACTAAATATGTACTACCTTAGAGAAATAATTTTCCAGACAAGATTTTTGAAATTTTTAAAACTTTTTTTTGCAAATCAAGTAAATCATTTTTTTTGCAAATCAAGTAAATCATTTTTATAATTCTTTGGTTTTTTCAGGATTTTTTGCTTTAAATTTACGATATAGCACTCATAAGGAGGAAAACTGGTTCAATGACTGTCCTAATGATTAATTAGATGAAAAAATCTATTGTTACAAATTTTGGGAATAGTGAGTTTTGCAATATTTTGGCAGGAACTAATTTTTCATGAAATTGAAAAAACTCCTTTAAACTCAAAATTCCTTTAAGATATATAGTGATATGTGACCTTCCAAGTGATTTGGAGTACATAACTTTTGACCGATCAAGTATCGGTTGATTTGACCGTTCATTGACCGATGTAAATATAAATTTGACCGTTCAAAAAATAAAATTAACCGATAAACAACCGTTCGCTTCATCAGAGTATTTAGCGGTCAAAAATAGACACCCATACACTAACCCTTTTTATCGGTCATTTCTTTGATTTCGGCAGCCGAAATGAACTTTTTATCGGTCAAATGTTGACAGTTGACAGATAAGCGATTGATAAATTTTTTTGCTTGAACGTTCAATAGCTAAATTTGACCAGTATTTGACCGATAAAAAAGATGACCGATACACAGAACGGTCAAAGTCTATGTACTCCAAATCGCTTGGAAGGTCACATATTATATCTGTCATCATACAGACAGAAAAGGATTTATGTAATAATAAAAAAAAGGTCATGCAACTAAAAAGGTTACCACAACCTTTCTAACATGTTTACACTGACAAAGTAGCAAGTAAGTGCTTTGCGACATCAATTTTGATGATGTCATAAATATTAAATTCTTAATATATAGTTATCTATTTATGATTAAAACGGCCAAGTACAAATTGCATAATGCATGATCACATTGGCATTACAGAGTCTTGGTCCAAATTTGAAGTCCATAGCATGTAGATTTGCTGAGATATTTCAATTTTTATGCATTACGCGTTATGTATGATGCATTATGTAATTTGTACTTGGCCAATGAAAACACCAAATTTTATCCAAAATGCTATAAATCGCGAAATTCGCGAAAGTTTCTCCAATTAAAGTTTTTTGTGTACCACAAGATAAATTTATAACTTTGACAGTGAGCTTGCAGGTTTGGTAGCAGAGGCAGTTAACAGTGTAGTAAAATCAAGCATCTAAATTGAGGCTAACCAGGCCATTGCGCAGGGTCCTGTCCTATCTTTTTGCAGTTTGTTTTTTCAAAAACGGTTTTTACAAGCACTCTTATTGTATCGAGTAGAACAAATGGGCTATTCCATTTTTTATCCGTACAGGGGTATGGACAAACTTCTCCATGGGGTATTTATTGAATGATTTTCCAGGGTGTACAAAATTTTCTTAGATATTTTCCAGGTTTTTGTTTTTCAGTTATCCAGCCAATGATGCAATATCTTAACTTTTTCCAGGGAGTACAATCTAACTTTCCAGGGGTTTTTGATTTGAACCAAGATTTTCTCAAGCGGCGAAAAAGTTTGTCCATACCCCTTACAGATAAAAAAAAGGAAAGTTCAATGTTGTATCTTTTTTCACTGTACAATCCCTTTAAGAAAATATAGACGCTCCAAAAAAATCAAATATTTGAAGTCAGCAAAGTTAGAAGTTTTTAGTATAAGTAGAAAAAAGGTTCATTTTTTTCTTCTTCGTTTTCAAAATTTAAGATTTTAAAATGATTTAAGATTATTTAATTCCAAAATAGCTTTAGATGAAGTCTTATTGATTATCATATGTAAACACAATCATGAGAACATGATAAAAGTTTCCCAATTAGCACTATTTTTGAGACAAACTATTATTTTTGCAGATTAGGGTATAAAAGTTTTTCATTTAGTTAATTCTCATGGATTGAAAATGAAGGGATTTCAGGCATTAAAGCATTCAACATCACTCAAGATCAGTGGACTTGAAAATGATTTCACATTAGATTATCTAATGTGAAATCATTTTCATTGGGGGCCCAATAAAACAATAGTACAATGCAGAAGTTCAGGGAGTTTCAAAACCATGAAAAAAAATCATTTGAATTTCCAACAACTCTATATTTATTTTCTGTAAAGAGGTAATTTTGCAATCTAGGGCCATAAAGACACACAAACTTATTGCTACAATTTCTGCGCGCGTTATAAGAATGTCACTGTTACTGTTATTTTCGCACTGGTTTCTCACTCTAACATTTAACAGCTAGATTTAGTTCCTTGTTCTCACCCAAGCCAGTAAGCCAGCTTGAATATTACTCTGTCTCAATGCTTTCAAAGTTGCAACTTTCATTTTTAACATAAAACCTAGCTGGCATATACATTTATCATCAGATTTTTGACAAAAGTTCATAACAATGAACAATATCACAACGAAAAATATAATCCATAATGGAAAATATCATTACTGGGATATTCAACTTGGCAGCATCAACTGGTTTTGCAAAGGGCCATGCAAAAGAATGCTTCAAGACTTGTCTCATGACTGTCTTCAACAAGAACTGAAGTTGGTTGGTGGTTCGTCCTTTTTTCTCTCGTTTGGGCGGCATCTTCGGCTTCTAAACCTTCAAACAATATCAAAACCATATTTCATAAACCAATCGTTGATAAATTATCACATATTGAACGGAAAATGAACAAGATATTATTAACTTTTCATACCGCAGCCATAGCGTGTAGAAAATACTGAATTACGACTAAAATAAATTTCCAGACCAGAATCATCGTTGCTGTATCTGACAAAATACCACAGAAATAAAATACGGACCATGACTAGCGTGAGGAAAACCGTACAGGGATTGGTCTGTAAAATGATTTGTAATTTCGAGGAGATAAAATCTAGTCAGTACTTTAATACAAAACAGTATATCAGAGTCATACCATGGGAGTGGTGGCGCTTAAATTATTTTTTCAGTTTCCTTTCAGCGAAAAAAGGTTTCATCATCTACCAGATTTGCATTATAGTTTTAAGAGTGAATGCTAACAGAGATTTTGTTTTGAGTGTTCATGATTGGAGGCAATAAATTTGTTGCCACAACCTTGTTATGATCTCTGGAATGGAAAAGGCCTTTGACAAAAATGGCGCTCAAATTTCCTTTGTTTAAGAGAACGAGCAAACTGACTTCATGATTCACTACAAAATTAGACAACAGACACTAAGATCTTATTTTCAAACGCTCTAAAAAGAGTTCCAGAAACAATTAATTGGAAGTTGTTGCCCTCACGTCTGTTGATATTTTTGGTAAAAAGCTAGGATTTTCATCTTGTTTAATCTAATGTTTCGAAGACAATTTTTTGGAATTGCACCAGACAAAGAAGAGAACTAATGAAAAATACCCTTCTTCAAAGCCGTTTTGAACAATTTCTGATATCTTTTCAATCCGTTGGGCACCCACTTCCATGGATTTTATAGGATTTAGTATGCGGCTTTGCCATTTCTGAATTCTTCCGCGTCCTCCATTTACGAAGGACAGCGAAGAAGCCTTCTCGCTTATCAACTCTCAAATAATGACCCCCGCAAAGAATTTTTAGTATCACGTGTCTTTTTATCTATTAGCCATACTTCACGACATCACAGACGCGGCAAAGGGAAAATTGCAATGTTCGCTCTTTGCTAGCTCTTTTTCACATACTCTACCACGGGAAAATACCCATACAGTAGAAAAATTCGCCCCGTAACTACACGCCAACTCTTTGCTATCATTATCAGTTGGTGGTTGGCGAGAAACTTTTGATTTTTGATCCCGCATCTTGAACTTTAAAAGATAAAATCGACGAGAGAGGTAGATAAAAAACACGTATTTTATTACACATTTATTCGGATCATAAATTTCCATTTTTGTCGCAAATATTCATCCCAGTACAAAACATCAAATAATTGTAGCAGTAAAATCATAAATCTAATTGAAAAATATATGAAAAGCGAGTTCAACTTTGACGTATACTTTTCAATATAATTGAAAATGTACTGTACATGTATACAATATACATAATTGATAACAAGTCAAAAATAACACTAAAAATAAGGTATGAAAAAACAATCTTTAAAACAGCGAAAGAAGATAATAATTTTGATAAATTTCTAGAGGATCTTAAAGATCTTAAGAACAGAGCCGGGTCCAGGGTTAAGCTAAAGTCTGTGTAGCAGAGCATTTTACCCATATTTGGTAATCTTACTCTCTTAATTTTACTCTCCTGCGCAGGCGTTTTCCTACCTTCAGGCAACAGCTCCGATAAATAACAACAGTAAAAAAACAATAAGTTTTCATCGAGAAAAATGTCCCTAGTCTATCCCCACAGGTGCCGAACAGACTCGAGGGGGACCTTTTAGAAGGGTTGTGGGGAAACAAAATGCAATTTATGATGTGTAAAACTCTAAAAGTGAATTCCAAAAGCACGTGTAAATCAAGTAAAACGCTCAAGAAAAGCTTCCGCATACGTGATCAATTCAAAACTGACAGATAAAACCGAATTCCTACTTATATAGAAAATGCTACGTGCCTAAAATAATTAAATTTACTAAGTCCAGTAAAATGTCATAGGGAGTGAAATATAGCATGTACGTTTACGTCACTGTTGACGTAACGATAAAACGTAACTGTCTAAAAATAATTGCGACTAGTTTTTTCTATGAGAAATGTCTGTCAGCACACAAATGTTTCTGATGTCTGTTGTGAAGCACGGTTCACGCTACAGGTGCGAACAGACAGCGCCTGGGGACCTTTTAGAAGAGTAGTGGTAGGACAAGTACTTATTTCTGTAGTCTAAATATAAACAACAATGATTTCAATAAGCCCCAGAACCTTAAGAATTGCACATCGTCATTTCCCGCTGTCCCGCACCGGCTCTGGAAATCAAACAGTAGGCACCTTACGCAGATAGGACGGGGACGTCACTGAAGACGTGGTTTAAATTTCAATTTGTAGAGTAAAATGTAGACTGTTTTATAGTTGACGTGGTTTAAATTTCAATTTGTAGAGTGAAATGTAGACTGTTTTATAGTTAATAAATTTATTAAATATTATTAAATTTTATTCATACAAACAATCCCTCCTTTTCACAAACAATAACATTTCAAAATTAAACCTTCACAGAGAACAACGTTTCCGTTGTCAATACAACTTCAAAACAAGCTTTTTCAAGTTGTCTTCAAAGTTTACGACGGCAATGTAATGATGCAATTACTATTAATGACTTTCACCATAAACCTTGACAATCTCGTTACTTTGAAATAAATTCTCTTGATAATTACAGACTAGGAATCCTATTATATAAAAATGACGTTCTCAGTGACGTCGCCGTCCTTTCTGCGTAAGGTCCCTAGTGCCCGGCTGAAGATACGAAGGACGAGGAATCAATAACGAATGGTAGGTAAAGTCTTTACGATGTTGAGATTTTGAGGCGCTATAAAAAGTTCAAAAATAGCATGAAAAATCAATTTTGATTTTAACCCTTTGGCGCTTTTCTCGATTTTGAGCTTTCTTAAAAATGGCCTACACACAGTCAATAAAATTTATATTGCTCTTGTCAAAACAACAAACAATATCCAATCAAAAACGGTTTTAAACGTTTTTCTGATACTTTGAAACTGCGCACGCGAAATTTCAGCCGGATAGACCAAATATTCAGCTCAAAATCAACCGGAATTTGGGGGGGGGGGGTCATTGGCCCCCCAAAAGCACCAAAGGGTTAATAGATTTTTCGCCAGTAACAAGGGCTTTTAAGTCATAAAATAAGGCGTGTTGATTGGTAGTAAAATTTAATGACCATTATAGTAATGAAAGTTACATTGAATTTACCTACAATACGTCATGGATTTTTCTACCATAGACTTGAGCAGTCGACACTGGTAAATAATGTATTGATTATGATAAAAATTAACTTCAGTATAACCGGGAAACTTGGCCCAACTTTCCGCCTAAGCTACGATTTTTCAAAGTGAGTTTCCGTTGGAAAAGGATTAGGGACAACCTGAATTATGTGAAGAATTCCGTGCTCTTATTTTGATCGGTCATATTTAACAACAGTATGAGTTTTGCGGGAAATTTGGTTGGGTTTTAACTTTGAATTCAAAAACCAACTTTTGGTTACATGGTCTGACCATTGGTATCGGACTGTCCCTGGCTCTCTTTCCCTCTACGAAGGTCAGCTTTATAAATATAGGGAAAGTGTCAGACACAGGTTCCTGGTTAAGTTCAGTAATGCGTATGCGAGCTGTCTGTTTTTAGTAAAAAATAAATAATAAAAAAATGAACTAACTGCTTGTATGTACACATACACTACCGAGTGTCCCAAAAAATGCAGCCTATTGTAAAAAATGTCATGAGACTTCATCAAAAGCACCGCAAAAGAAAAGAAAGGATAAACTAAAAGTTTTCTATACTATTGCTAATGACATTTTTACGAGGCTACATTTTTTGGGACACCCGGTATAAACTATGTAAGTATTTTAAGGCATGTAATTTTATGTAAATGTGATATGTAAAGTATAAATATACAGCTCAGTTAAATGCTCGTCTAAATTAACTGACTAAACTTAATGTAAAATGCTTAAACTAAACATAAAACAACTCAAAGTCAAGCAGTTAGATTGGCATGAAAACAATTGCTTGCATTTTGGGGCTAAGAATACAAAAACGATAAATTGATACTATTTTGTTCATCTTTCTTCAAATCTGACCCCTCGATAACCTATGTCACTGTTTCACAGAAATTTGGTATAAATAACGAAAGCTTTTTTACTTTAGCGTTGACTTTATTTATCATTAATTATTTACGAATTTTTACCCATGATATCCTCTGCAGTCCCGTTTTTGGACCGTTATCAACGAGGGTCCTCCTTTCCTGTAAAACACATACAGGGAAAATTCTGAATTGTGGTGAGGTAATTTTCACCGCCGAAGACCTCATGCCCACGTCGAACTCGGGACCTCTGAGTTCTAAGCTCAGCGCTCTACCACTCGGCCAATTCGGTTTAAACATCAAACAAGCAAAATAAATCTTACCAGCCAACCTACACTTTCTTTAAGGCTTATATTAGCCATATATTTAATTTATACTAATATATAATAAGAATAAAAATCTATATAATTTATCATTTTATCATTATCAGTGAAAATGTGTGTCATGCTATAAATTTCTTGATGTATATGCTCTTTTTTTATTTTTACTTATCTGTAAGAACGCATGACAGTATTATGAAGGCATTTGTTTCAAAACTTTCAACTCTGCAATCTCATTCTCATTGTTCGAAACGAAAAGGGAAAGCTGTGAGAGTTAGCAGAAGCTGGAGAGTTTGGATTTAATTGGATCAAGGATCAAATTCTGCTATATCATGAAAGTCGGAGAATTATCTCTTTAACTTTACCACAGAACATAGAATGGAAAAATGAGAAAAACACATAAGCAAAAGCTTTGCTTTATATAAAATTTCATATCAATTACTGACGATGGTTTAGTAAATTGAAAAGCTTTTGCTTAAATATTTCAAAGAAATTGCTGATTGTTATCCTTCCATATTATCTCCTGGATTATTTTCTGCTCTTGAGTCAGTGGAGTATCTGATTCCAGCCAAGTCATGCCGTGTCACCTTGATTGAATGGGATTGAAATGACATGACTTGCAGTGTTGTGTCATCATCCTATTTCATTTGTCATTTGTCACCATATGTCAGGTCATCGATCATGTAAAGGGTTTTCAACATTCCATGAACATAAAACAAGGAAAACTCCGAATAACCTTTCATCCTTCAACCACTAATTCCAAGTTGTGGAGTTACTTCTTCACGTCATACCTAACTCTTTCCGGACTGTTTCATACACAGCGTAACTGATGCTGACGGCAGGAGCTACCTTCATAAAGTTCGGTAGTAAACCACGATACAAACCGAAATATCCGTTTTCTCTCACTATGGTCTGGAACATGGCAACCATTCCATCTGCCCGAAGTCCAGTAAATTTTGGGCTATTCGCTAAAAACGAAAAACAATCATTAAATGTTGATTGAAGTAGACCCACGTTTTACGGTCTTGGGCCCCTGGGTAGACATCTAAGAGCCCCACAACCCATACACCAGAGAGCGGACCCCAAAAAGCGAATTTCTTCATACATAATTGTTTCAATAAGAGTTTAGGGCTACTGTCAATTATGGCGCACGATACCTGGGGAGAGGCTGAAAAGCTCACCAGGATGCAGTCCTAAGTTAACAAATATACCAAAATTCAACACTAAACTTACAATAGTTCATTTGCCAATCATCCTATCACCTATTTTGGAATAAAGTAAAAATGCTTACTTTGTGCTTGAAGTTTGGTCCGTACAAGCGCTAGAGGATAACTAGCTAACATGCCACACGTGCTTGATATTGTACCACATGCAAGGAGATATGCAATACCAGGATCTTCAATATCCAAGTGCGAATTTAACCATTTTAATTTTAGAGTCTAAAAACGTAAACAAACCGTGACATCAATGATTTACAAAAATGTTTTCGAAGTATCGGGTAGACCTTCAGAGCCTTGATGACCGGAGACGTAAACAAAAGTTTTCAGTAGAAAAGTCTGTATAACGTGTTTGGAAGAATAAATCATCGAGACAAATTTGACTTTATTATTCAAATAATTATAAGAGAATTTTCTACAATAGATTATTATCTTATTACTGCATGTTCGTATGTATTAACAAACGAAAATATTCAAATAACGGTCTTTCAATGAAGAAAGTTTTAACATTGATTTCCATCCGCGATAGGCGCTGCAAAAGTTGAATAGATTCAACTTTGTTCGCTTTGACCGTTGGACAAAACTAAAAACTACTGAAGTGAGATACGACCTGTATGGTTCCCAGAAGAAAAAGTGCGTCCGACTATTCAGCGCTGCGACCTTCTGTGTTTCAAAATAGAAGTTTTGTTTGACCCAAAAGGTTCAAATTGGAATCTACAAAAGGTTGCTGATCCGTGGACAGTGCCCTTTTACACTACATTTGTTTCTCCGAACGGTTGCTTTTTATTTACGAAAATCTCTTACACTGTAACTTTGTGCTCGGTTGGTCGAATCATTGAGGTTTTCGCAATATTGACTACCTTATTAAGCAAACAAAAAAAGTTGGACAAAAGAGAAAATAATTCAATTTTTCAAAAACATGATTTTTCCTAAAAATTACACGAATCTACTGTTTTTAAGGTCGTTACTTTTGTCGGACATTTTTTGTCTGATAAGGTAAGTATCATTGTGAAAATAACTACAAGACTTACTTCATATATACACAGATCGATACCAGCATACGGTATCACACCGATAATACTTGGTGTAATACCTTTATAGAAACCACGAAGTCCGTCTGTTTTGAAAATCTTCTGTGCACAATCGACCAAATTTTTGTACTGACCCGTCTTACCAAGTGCAAGTCGTGTTTTCAGTACCTAAATAGACAACATCAGATGCCGTATCGGTCAAAAAAGTCGGTCAAAAGGGACAAAATGTTTTGCGAGTGGCCAAAAATTTGGGGCCGAAAAAAAATGTTTTCAAACAAAAAAAAATTTACAGCTTTAAAACAGCACAGAAGCAATAATTCGTAAAATTTGGATACCACAATCAGGATTTCAAAAATTGAGATTTCAACTTTAGGCCGACGAAAGTTTAGACCGACCTTTTTTGGCCAATAAGATATGTCAAGCCGGGCCCATGCTCAAAACCAGCCGGGCAGACCTGTAAAAACACTATTGTTTGAAATTCAGAAATTTAAGGACGAGAAGAAAATATTGTGAACTCAAATCAATAAAATGGATCTTAAGGTTGAAGTGATATTGCAAAATAGATATAAAGCTTGATGTCTTGAAAAATTCCGATGCAAAACCAGAAAAAATTGTAAGTCAAATAACTGGCTCCAAAAATACGAAGCCTCTCTATTCTACGGACATGATTTTACGAAGAACATGCCCTCTAAGAAAAAAATCTTAACGGATTGAACACTGATTAGTGAATTTCACCACCAAAAGCCTAATAAAGGCTGAGTGCTACGCTCAACATATTAACAAAACTCCACGTTTATACCAATGGTAAAAACAAATCATTACCTCCATTGGATAAATAGTTGTTTGTGAGATAATACCGGCGGATGAACCAGCTATCATTCTTTCACTTGGACCTATTATATTTTTCCCTTCTTGTCCTGGTCGTGACCTCATAATGGATTTGATCTACAGAAGTAAGAACAGAGATCTGTCGCAAATTAAATGGAATAATTTGAGCACGATAAATAATTTGAGCACGATAAATAAATTTCGCCGTCGTTGACTTTCCATTTTTCACGCAGATTTATTTTCGGATTACCTAAGTTTGCCATTTTTCTCACGAACTTAATTCTAAACTAATAGCGAATGTCATTTGACATTTTTGTAAAAATTACAATGTGCGAGGTAATTTAACGGACAGCAAAAATTCCGATTTTTAACTCGTGGAAAATACCAAAATGAGTGAAATCTTTGAAAATTGAACCAAGATACTACAACTCATAATCAAAACTAAATCTAAAAGATTTCATTACAATACAATTCACATACTGTAATATGTGTGAAGACAAAAACAGCAACGAAAATATGTACAACCCCCAAATAGAATGGATATAAGATACAAGAAAAATCAACAATAGTACTCACATATTCATACGCGAAAAATTTCATGGATGATTCAGGAGCAATTTTGAAACAATTGACATAGTTTCCTCTCCAAAGTGATTTAACACCACCTTCGGACATCATTTTACTGAATCCTTTTTTAATGCTCCAGCTTTTATCTCCACTTCCTGAATGGACCTGAGATGAAAGAGGGATATTAACAAAAGTGGATAGTGACTGGGGTACCTCGTCAATGCCAGACAAATTTTTCATTCGGACAAATTTTGGGTCGTACAAAAATTATGAAATTTGAAAACCAAAACTGTGCGAATCATACCATCTTAATTAGAGTTGGGGTTTTTCCCTTCTTGTCCTGGTTGGATTTTTCCCTTCTTATCCTGGTCGTGACCTCATCGTCAAGTTGGGGTTTAGGGTTATGATTAGAGTAAAAGATAAGTACCATACAAAAAATGGTTATAAATTATAACGATGAGGCTTACGAATACACCAAGAAGCGTCATTTCAAAGAAGATTATCTTGCGAACGTTTTCAAAACAATGGTTCGCGCAAGCTTACCATATCTTAAAAAAAAAAAATTTAACATAATGCAAGCAAATACCTGTAGAAGGACTTTCAGACGATCCAAGGGAGCTGTACATGTCCTGGAAACTGAAATTAAATAACAAATACCATAAAATACATTTTAATAGCAGTTTGACTAATATTAGTCCATCAGATATGCTGCTCCGGGCTTTTCGCCCTCCTCCTGGTCTATCGACACACGTCCAAATCTCAAAATGGTAAAAAAACGGAGCATGCGCAGCAGGTATTACTACCATAACAATAAAATCATCGCAATAATAGAAAAAAAGAACCAATTGCAGCGCTTTGTTTCGCACTATTAACCAACCAACGTGGGTATTTGTAACAATCGAAGTTTATAGTTTCCAGGCTTCCAAATTACTTACCTTTGGACGTCTGTCGATACACCAAGCGGAGAGCAAAAAAGCCCAAAACGGTTTATCAGATAGACTAGAAGACTAGACTAATAGTGGCGTATGTCTAACTGAAACTTAGCCTGTAACAGACCACGTAGTGGGACGGGAAATTATTTTCTGTCCTACACATATATTGAAAGTACTTCCTTCTGGTCTCGTACAGGCTAATTGAAACTAACTACCTGTATTCTACCTATTGGCCTTATTTATAAGATGCCATTTTTCCCTCATTTGCCATTTTTCCCCTCAGTTTCTACCAATTTCATTCAATTACAGTAAAACAGATTTAATTTTCCATATCCATTCGACCAGAAAACTACAGATGAATTCGAGAAGATCACATAGACGTAAACGGCAAGAAATGCTTTCGCAATACTTAAAGTGAAAAAACACACGTACATCTGCGTGCAAAGACTTTAAAATATACGCATGTTACGTCTCTTATTTTAACGAATCATATTAGAATGTGGCAAACGAAAATTTAACAAACTTTCGCGAATCGCCATTTTGATAAAACTTACGAGACATAATTCTACAAAAAATGCCGAGATTCATAAAATTCGCCAAAATTTGTCCAATTAACTCAGATACAGATTTACTTATGAGCTGGGCAAGCCAGGGCGTCCTTACCTACACCGGCGAGACCGCCTGCCAATAACTGCCGCCACCACATTCCTGTCAACTTTTCTTCTTCTGTGAAGTCATCTGGTACCACCATATCATCTCCGATATCGATGAACTGAAAAAAATAGATGGAATGTCACCACGCGACCGACAGGCGGCGCACGTAAACGCGCCAATGACCCGTGCCGTATCGAGAAAAATTCGCTCGTCGGTCAACAACAACGAAATTTTGAAATTTTGAAAATATTATTTGCATGAAAATTTTAAGCGAATAGTAGCTTCATGATTTTTATTATCAATAACATAATTACTTTTGGAACTCATTTTTGTCACCACATTTCCCGACGTGCATTTGCCGATAAGATAAAATAAACACGAACATTGGATAGGAGGCCATAAAATCATTATTAGGTGTCTTCCGTTATCCGAAAGTTGCTTTTGAAGAAACATTTCTGAATTGCAACCTACAAACTAAAGATTACTGAGCGAGCTCAATCGATACGAGAGAAAAATAACGACAAGCATCAACCCGATTCACTGAAAAAAAGTTTGTAAACAAATTCCTTCTCGCGTCCTAGTTGTTGTTGAAAATGTTTTGACATCTCAACTTAACTTTTCATAACAAGACTACGTCTCAGATATAAATTCATCAAAAGACTACCTCGGGCTCGTCGCCTAACTTTAGCGACGTTAGCGAATGAGTGAATGAACAATTTCGCTAAATTTGAATTGATTAATCATTTTAATTTCAGTGAATTTACCCTGAACGTGAGTCTACTGAATAGAACTTACATTATGGTTCGGACAAGTATTAGATTTAAGCTAATTTTTTCCTGGCAAACCTTCTGTACAACAAGACTATACATTCACACTGATCCGACTATTTTTGCAGACTTTCACACTTTTGCGTGTGAAAATGTTAAAAATGTTAAAATAAATTTGAAGACACATATAGCTACGATATATACAGTTAGTTACGAAACTCCATCTAAAATTTTCCCTATCATAATTATATTAACAGTTACGACGTTCATAATTCTAAACTACAAGTTTTCAAAACGTACAATGTGTAGGAGTGTTTTCTATTTAAACGTGCGTGCCGTTTGAAAAGAAAAACACTCCTCCACATAGGGTTTTTACTAATTTTGCTCTCTGGGCAGTGGCCCAAAATTAAATTTCTACGATATGGCATATACAATAGAATATATTCAATTAGCTATCAAGCACTCTAAAAACTGGATTCACTCCACCCAAAAAATTGTAAAAACTGCCAGCTTTTTTGCTATTCACGGTAAGCTGAAAAGTTCTATAACATTTCATTCAAATTCAAGAAACTTGTTTTTACTTTTTTCTAATAAAGGCCTATATATATACTGCTTCCTAGGCTTCTCGAATATCGAAAATCGCTGTTGGGAACTATAGCCAGGTATAGGCTATGAGCTCTGCAAGCGATATAAGAGTGGAGTTTTCCCCAAATAACAAAAATATAATATGTAGAAATATCCCGGTAGCTATTGAGTTTAAAATATACTATATATGGAGGATAGAGGGATAAAGAGAAATCTACCATGTGTAAATGATGTTGTTCCATATCTTGTAATGTTCCAATACACTTATACAACTCCACATCAAAACCAGAGGCGAACACCATCTTGACTTTAGTTGAAAACTTTTTTTGAGTCTCTGTCTATTTTGCACATGCGAGAACCTAGCGAAAGTTTCTCTGTTTCCTTCTGTTTCAAAGACTTTTTTTCATCAAAAAGGTAAATTTCTTTTAAAGCCAGATCAGCCTTTTTTTATAAGGACTTTAAACAAACCAAGACAACAGAAGAAAAAAGCAGCTTTACACATTTTAAACTGTTTCATCATATTTGAACGAACACACAAACTTCAACTAAAGCTTTGGACATGTATGAAAATAAGTGTAAGAAACTAAGCGTTCTATGACATGTGCTCGGACACAACTTTAAGGTACAACTTTATTTCTCTGTATTTTTATTTCCTTACGACATGATCATTTTTTTCAAACTTATATATTATGGTCCTATTTAGTTTTCTAAAATACTTCAAGTTTCCATGCTTTTCATCATCAACTTACGATATATATTCTGAGAATCCAGACAACTAAATATATCTATATTTCGCGTTTTGAAAGAGAACATTAATCAATTAATTAATTATATCCTATCAAAATATCCCTTGGGAAATCTCACTATCATTGTAT
>JAUBWS010058845.1:4321-16018 GCA_032270445.1 Darlingtonia californica | reverse complement strand
AACTATCAGTTGCTTTGACTTGAAACTTGTACTTAAGTGTAACTGTTGATTTGTGCCGGTGATTTTAGTTTTGACTGATTAAGGTCTGCTAAATTCAAGGTGGAAAAATGTTTCTGCAGTATTTTTCATTATTGTATTGATTGTCGTATCAGAGAGTTCAAATCAAAAGTGTTTGTGTTGACGTTTGACATACGCAAAAGACCTAGTGAGCTTCCTCTTGTTCATAGGAGTGTTGAATTCTACTAAAACCAAGAGTTTCCAACGTTTCAGTAGGCAAATTGCAATTTAAGTACTGATGCACTAAGAGAATATTCAGGACTTCAACAAGGTCGAAAAAGTTCCAAGTTCAGCGAAAATTTTAGAAGATGGGCATCTAGGTTCACTGAATGTGATTAGCCTAAGGGCTGTTTTTTGAAGTGTGAGGATTCTGTGTGTGATAGAATTGTCTCTCAAAACCCCAAATTTGACAAGCATAACGAATATTCGAGGAGAAAATAGCGTGATAAATATTTATAAGAGATTAGATGGTAGATGCGTGAGCCCAATATTTTGAGGCAGGGAGTGCAGTTTAGTGATTTAGATTGATGGCGAAAAACAATGACTTCGGTTTTTAGCGTTAAGAGAGATTTTGTTTGCATTAAGCCAGCTAATATTCAAGTTAATAATCTGAGGTCAGTATTGACTCCCTTACATAGAAACTCAATGGAATTGGAGAAGTTTAAGAGGTAAGTGTCCTCTGCAAAATGATATGCTTCAGATGACTTGATTGAATAGTGCAGATCATTTATATACAACAAGAACAAAAGCGGTCCTAACACAGAGCCTTGGGGAACACCGTATTTAATACGTCTTAGTCTAGAAATATAGCTATCCATGGATACGAATTGGTATCTAAATGAAAGATATGATCTGAACCATTGATTTGCTCGGCCTCGAATACCATAGTGATCTAGTTTTGCAAAGAGGAGATGGTGGTCTACTGTATCGAAAGCTTTTTGAAGGTCTACAAATACCCCACAGGCAAACTCGCCCTTTGTCTAGACTATTCCTAATGCGCTCAACTATATTAATTAGCGTATTGGTGATGGAGTGAAGTTTACGAAAGCCAAATTGTCCGGAATAGACTTGATTAAATTGGTTGAGAAAACTAATGAGTCGAGAGTACATTAGTTTCTCTAAAATGTATCAATGTTTGACAGTAAGGAAATGGGGCGATAGCTACTAATATCAAGAGGGGATCCCTTATTTTTGTATTAGCTTTGAGATCTGCTGGTATTTGTGATCTGATGGTATCAGCAATTGTGGAAAAGTAGTCAGTCAAGGAATCTGTTGATACTGTATTTCCAACTGAGATAGAATAGGATTAAAGGAATCGGTTTTAGTAGGAAATAAGATTGCGAACGTTTTATCCAAATTTTGTGCATTTTGGAGGAATATTGATTGAAATAACCAGTATAATAATTGGATTTGCTCCGTCTACATAGCGAGACAATTAAGTTACGATATGGCACTGTGGGAGTTACGAAAATTGGCTTAATGCGTCAGGATTTTTGACTTTGAAAAATTTTCGTTTTCAAAATCACGTTTTGACATAGATTTTAAATTCCTGGAGTTATCCATGGCTTTCATTTAGTTTGGATTTGAAGTTTGGTAAACGCTCTCCTTGCGGCAATCAAGAAAGGCATTAAAAAGAGAGGGACCTTTGCAAAAGCAGCCAGCGAGACATTTTTGCAAAATATCTGTTCGGAAGGCATGTTTTTCCTAGAAATTTACATGTGTTTGGAGAATATTTCGAAAACCAGTTTGCTGAAAAATTTGATGTGATCGGCCGAAAATTTCGGCTTCCTGGAAAATATGGATGTGTTGTAAGATCATTTGATACCCACTAGGAATTTTTGGCTTTCCTAGAAGAAAAAAAAGAACAGATACCTTGTGTTTTGGGCTCCTGCATTTTCATGTATTCGATCTAAAACTCTAGTCTTTTGGAGATTATGACGTGTTCTGAGACGATTTGACGCCTGCTAGATTTTATTTTAGATTTCCTGGATAAAAAGAACAGATAGTTTGTGTTTTGAGCTCCTGGATTTTCTTTTTTTGGAAGAAAATGTTAACTCTCTAGATTTTTCTAGATGTTCTGAGACCATTTTGTTTTGGCTAGATTCCTTGTCGAGGTGACCTTCCTGGAAAAAAAGAACAGATATTTTCTATTTTTGCCTCGTTGGATGCTTTTGCCTTTGAAAGAGAGGGGCGTTTAATTGACAAAATAGGGTAGTATGTCGCCTTCAGTTTTCATTCAAATATAGTGTAGATAGAACATCTACCATTGTGCGACATAAAGGAGTCCAATCCAGTCTCTACACATAAAACGATAGAGTTCAACATTCATTCGAACACTATTCGAACGTTTTAGTTCGAAATCTGACGTCTTCCTATTGGTTTTTTGATAATATTTCCAAAGCGATAGATAAGTAAAAACGTAAAGAAGTAAAGAATTTTATAAAGAGTGTGTTCATCAAAACTTTTAGGGATAGAACAAAGCGATGTATTTTATCGCCTCCAGTGGACACAAAGCTTGATAGATTTATAATGGACTGTGTAATCCTCCAGTGGATTTGAGGCAACCTTTTGAGATTTTTAAAGATTATAGAATCAGCCCTAATTTAACTCAACCTTTCTGTCTGATATAGCTCCCGTCGAAACAAAAATCATCAAAAAGAAAACGAAACTGTTATCTGGAATCAAAACGTTCATCTCTTGGTTTAAACGGCGTGGAAAGGTCCATTCCGAGGCTTCAACTGACTTGCAAAGTCGATGTGGTAGGTCACTTATGTGTTCTGTTATATGTATACACTGATTTTTGTTTACAAGCATATCTCTGTTCAAGGTCTACGGTAGGTATGCTAAGCTTTTACAGCTATTTACCCTATGAAAATGTGCTTATCCTTATTCTTAAATCTTTTAAAAGATTTAGGGTAGATTAAATGCTTATCTAAAGGCAACAGATTAGAATTCACTTTGGAATCAAACTATAACTCATGTCTTTTCACCCTTATACTGTGGATTTACCTCTCACCCCCCCCCCCCCTTGATGACGTTATTTTGGTTTAGAATTTGGTAACGCTAGAACAATAAATTTGGCATTTTAATAAATTTTTAGCTTTACAGTCAAGTGTAGCGTTATATGCTTAGTAATATTTTTAATATGCGTAGATTTCATTTTGGATTGCCCGTTCGGTTTGTTGTAATACATTTTTGAGATGTTTTCGAAAAAAATACTTACCTAAAATTTCAAATGATTTTCCCTCTAAAAACGTCTTAAAACTTTTTATTCGCTCATTTTTGACTTTTTGACTTTCGAAAAATAATTTTTTCAATCGTAAATAATTTCTTTCATACACAATGGTAGATTAAAGGTTTTGTAGAGAAAATATTTTTGTACGAAATGTTTTACACATAATGTACCATTTTACTCTTAGTTTATGTTGCAACGATCGAAAATGATTTGATGCTTGAACCCGTTGATGATGACGAGAGTGAAGAGGAGTCTTCGGACGATGATGATAGCTGGCCTTTTGATGAGGAGCATCGTCATATTGGAGAGCGCAATCAAACTCCTGATGAATGCTCAAAATTAGACAACATTAGCTTTGCCAGGGAACTTCTAAGATTCCATTTAGAAGCAACACTTAACAGAGGCCGATCTGGCATTAGTAATGCTAAAGCCCACCTTGGTGCTCACTTACAAATTCTTCGCAAATATAAGAGTTTATATGGTGTTGAGAAACGGCAACGGGTGAGTGTGAGCGAACAGTGAAATTGTTGCTACTAACCTTATTTTGACACTCAACCCCGCATTCATTGATTAAATTAATTTTAATCCAAACTTATTTTCACTGTAAAATGAATTACAAGTTATTTTATACATCTAGGCAAGCTTTGATACGTTCAGCCACTGTAATCAAAATAAACAAACCCGTCTTTATTGAGATTCTCCCTCTAATATATTTCAGTGAATTTCTGTTTATAAACCATTTCTATGCCAGGAATTTTCAACATTTTGGGAATCTTTGGAGATAGTCTAGGACCGTTCCCTGGTGCATGGGTTGCGGAGCTCCTAGGGATCCAGGACCGCAAAAAAAATTAAAATCCCATGACAAATATCAAATGTCATCGACAGTTAAGTGGTTGATATTCGTTTAGAAATTTAGGAATCCATCTTATAAACCTCTCTTTTGGTAAAAAGTGTTTACTTGGGCGCCAGAGAGGGTTATGTTGAAGATTTACTGCAATAAATATAACAGAAAACTTCATTACATCTGAAGTAGACACTTATACAAAAGTTTATTTCCAAGTGTAATTTTCTCACTGCACTCTGTTTTTATAAGAACCAGTTAATTTTTGCTAACCTTCAATGTTCTTATTTTTTCTGTCAATTTAGGGCTCAATTGTTCTTATTCTAAATTCTAATCAGCGACATTTAGCATTTAGAACATGATATTTTCCTGTCTTTGCCGAGAGGTATCTCTGATGCCATTGGCCTAAGGTTTGGAGAATAATGTCTTAGGCAATTGGTATTAAAATACATGTGATATTGCATTACAGTTTTCATTTCATTCGATTTGTCAAATATTTTACCTTGTTCCTATTTCAAGCCAACTGAACCTAGTCTCAGCTTGTCTTTAGCTTGTTTGGAGGAACCAATGTTCTTATAACGTTTGCTCTTACAAAAGAGAGTGTACGCACAATACTCCTCACGAGAATGTTGAACTCAAAATTTTCTATAGTTGTTGAACATGGGGCCCACCTTTAAAGAATCTATCAATATCGAAGGTATTTCCACCATCGATTTTTACTGTTTTTACCATTTAGAGATTGGAGCTGCAAAGGATTCGTGTGGATATCGAAAGGTATCGTTGTCGTGTTGCAAGGAGTGATCCTGTCCGAAGAATGTTCGACAATAGCGACCGCCTAGAACGTCAACATATGCTCAAAAGAAGCCGTCGAAGTGAGGTATAGTTGAATGATATGGCCTTGTAAATAATCTTAGAACTACAAAATATCTAAACTAAAAAATTTATCCTATTAACTTTCAAATTTATTTTTTACTGTTTAGAGGGCGAGACGGGAAATGTTACAAACCAACATAGATCAACATCGCACAAGACAATATTTTGAACAAAGACAGAGATTAAGATCTAATCGTAGCAGAGAGGTTTATCTGGAAAGTGCATTCGGTTTCCCAAGTAGACACGCTGACAGGGTATGGTTAACAACATTTTACGCAACCTTATCGGACAAACACATGTCGGACAAAATTTCCGTCCAAAAAAAATTTCGTCTTTTATGAAGAAACTGTAATTATGAAGAAATTGTACGACGAAAACTTTTATTTTTTAAATTTCTTATTCGTCCTTTTTCGGTCATTTTTGTCTTGCGAAGGGTAAAAAACACTTTTCACAATTTTTAAGGAAGTATTTTGGAAACAAAAAACGTTTTCAGTTAAAGGTACTTTACTTCGCATAGTTGAATTACATCTCACTAAGTCTACCATGTTTTTGAACCAATCACCAGAGCAAAACATTTAATAAGGTTCACAAATAAAGTGTTACGAAGTAGCTATTTAATGTCTCCATGGCCAATACTTGTAAAGTCTCAAAACAATCATTCACGGCCTACAGATAGACATCCATCAAATCTAATTCGCGTCCAGACGAGCGAATCAGTCGAACAACAGTCTTCAGCTAGACGTTAGGATAACTGATAATAAGTCAGAACAACTCTATATGACAGGAGCAGGCGATCGAACAAGCAACCCTTTGTACAGTAGTACGTCTGTCTGTACCACTCCACCACCCAGGTCTTTTAAAGGAATATGGCAATTTCGTCTATTAATTCCGATAAAACTTTTTTAATGTTTAGATTACAAGAAGACCCAGAGAAAGATACCGACAGCGTACAGACAATGAGAGGGAGCAAGTGGAAAGATCCTTATTGCAAGAGCCGAAGGCCTTTGCACGTCAATCTGTCGCTCAAACGCAGCCGCCAAAGCGGTGTTAGCATAATATACTTTTTATAATGTGTGTATATCTGATAATGTTTTGTGATACTTCGGGTTGGAGTGGTTTTCTGAAGATGAGGCTTATGCTTCCTTTACTTTCCATGCTTATACATCTTTTCCATAGCATTTCTATCGGTTGGGGCACCAAGAAATGCTGTGGAAAAAATATCAAAGTAGCATGTATTCTTTATACAATTATACAAGCAGGACAGACTGGTTGGAAATGGTACAAGCGACAATTCATCAATCTGAAAATTAAACGAAGCTTAAACCTTATGACTCTGAAAACCACTCCACTTTGAACTTTGTGTAAATATATTAAAATATTTTTTCAATCGTTTCTTATATACTTTTGGTTGTGTTTTATATGATTGCTCTTGGGTAATGTTAACGTTCCCCTACAAGAAACTTTAATGTTCTTACGTTAATCTGTTCAAGGAAATTTTTTCATCATCTGATCATCAAAATAAGAATCAACTTGGATAAATTAAAGTAAGGGATCAAGTGTCGTTATTGTGGTACATGGCATAATAGTTAAACAGTGAATCTTGCCAGTAGAAAAAATAAAGACCAGAATTTCATCCGGATTTTTCATATGACCACTGTTTAAGAATCCTGCCAGTCTCACTATTTATGAATCCTGCCAGGCTCACCGTTTAAGAATCCTGCCAGATTCACTGTTTAAGAATCCTGCCAGTCTCACTGTTTAAGAATCCTGCCAGGCTCACTGTTTAAGAATCCTGCCAGACTCACTGTTTAAGAATCCTGCCAGGCTCACTGTTTAAGAATCCTGCCAGTCTCATTGTTTAAGAATCCTGCCAGACTCACTGTTTTAAAAACCTTCCAGTCTCAATGTTAAAGAATCCTGCCAGGCCCACTGTTTAAGAATCCTGCCAGACTCACTGTTTAATAATCCTGCCAGGCCCACTGTTTAAGAATCCTGCCAGACTCACTGTTTAATAATCCTGCCAGACTCACTGTTTAATAATCCTGCCAGGCTCACTGTTTTAAAAACCTTCCAGTCTCAATGTTAAAGAATCCTGCCAGGCCCACTGTTTAAGAATCCTGCCAGACTCACTGTTTAATAATCCTGCCAGACTCACTGTTTAAGAATCCTGCCAGACTCACTGTTTAATATATTCAAAATTAAAATAAGGGATGGTCTTTGGTTACATTACTGGTTTTGCTTATATTTTTCCAATTTTTAAGATGATTGATCAAATTTTTATCGACCACCCACTAAATTGCACCTTGTTTCACAAGTCCAGTACGAGGAAACGAAACGGAAACTGCCAGGCTCACTGTTTAAGAATCCTTCCAGTCTCACTGTTGAAGAATGCTCCCAGTCTCACTGTTTAAGAATCCTAGAATTTGGAAAGTACTTGGGCATTTTTCAAAACTGACGTACAAAAACTTGATGGACATAGATCCCATATTCAAAATTAAAAAGAGGGATGGTCTTTGGTTACATTACTGGTTTTGCTTATGTTTTTCCAATTTTTAAGATGATTGATCAAATTTTTATCGACCACCCACTAAATTGCACCTTGCTTCACAAGTCAAGTACCACATTCTAAGCAAGACTAACAGGGTCTCATCTAGCTAACATACGCGGCCGATGTTCATTAGACTTATAAAATTACTAAATTTTTAGGATATATGACCGGAGTTGTAAATAAAAATGTTGAACGATCAGGTGGCGTGGGTGAATGAATGTCCTTTCTAATATCAGATATCTTTGACTTTTAAATGCCAAATATCAAATGAAAGGCTAGACTTTCTGGCCTCCTGAAATTGATAAACTTTCATCCTAACAGACAAATGTAATTTTCAATCAAGTTGATTACTTTTTATTTCCAAAAACTCTGAATCGCAGAGCAGTTTAGGATATCACTTGGTAAATTAACTCTGTTTAAATGTTTAAAGGCAGACTTTTTATTGATGAAAACTGATTTTTTAGGTTGGATTTCGAAAATTTCATGCGGATCAGCCGGTTTTTTTCTCCCGAAAAATCTAATTTCAAAAATTTCAAGAGTTTTTCTCTCTGATTTACTCATCTTGACGAATAAATAAAGATTAATTTAAGAAAAACTAGATTGTTCTGGTTTTTCAGATTGGATTTCAAAATTTAATAAAGATCAATTTAAAGAAACCTTAGTGGTCTAGTTCTTCAGATTGGATTTGGAAATTCCAGCTGATAAGCGTCTGATGGGATTTCTATTAAAAAACTAATTCGATTTGAGTCGTTGCTGATATAGCATGATTAAATATTTTTTATTACAAATAGTAATATAATTTTATTCACCGATCCATCTTTTAAAAATGTCCCATATATTCTATAAAATACTTCTCAAGTCTAGTAGTTCTACATTTCATTGTATTTAATGTTCCGATCGCGCATTGGCCAAGTACCCTAGAGTCCCGAAAGAACGCTGCCCCAAGTTATACGTTTTGATCCTTTTTGTTTTAAAAAGGGACGTTACGAAAATTCAGCCTGCAATTAATTAATTTTTAGCCTTTTTCGCAAGGTTGTTTCACAAAAAGTTTCAAAATGACAAGTTACGGAAGTTTATCAAGTGAAAATTCTTTATATCTAGAAACGATCCATGCTTTTATTTAAAAAAACCCACACATAGAGCTTAAAGAGCGCAAGCTATTTCCGACAGTTCTTCATTTACTGAAATTATCCAAAAAATTTTGGGATCTTTTTTGGGTCTCACTAGACTTTTTCTCGTGAATGTCTCTACGAATAACGTATTGTTTCCTATTGACGATATAAGCAAAGGTTGGCTTGCTACGAAATCCATAGAAAAGAATTACCTTTAGGGAAGAAAAAGCTGCGAAAAAAACAATGCGGAAGAAAAGATTGTGAAGTCGGAATCTTCTCCTCCACATTTTTCAGTAATAAATAGCAATTCACACTCTTTTCGTCCGCATTTTTCAGTAACAAATAGCAATTCACAATCTTTTCTTCGGCATTTTTCAGTGAAAAATAGTAATTCAATCTTTTCTTTTCATTTCCTTGGAAGTTTTTGAAATTTGCAATCAATCAATCTTATATTTTGGTAAAACCCCCTATAGAAAATGAAGAAAACTAAGCAAATTGAGGTCAACTTTTGTTATTTTTGGTTTCGCATTTTCAAGACCAAATAATGAATTCGCAATCTCTATCGGATTTCCAAGAGAATTCAACAAATGGCAATCTTTAATGCTTCATTTTTGAGAAAAGTTGGCCGATTTTCAATGTTCAATACCGCATATTTGCTTCCACAATTTCTTCTTCCTCAAGGTGAAACCTTATAACTGTAACTTTTCCCTAGTACCTAGATATATACAGGCATAAATACGAGACAATTTGTCTTACCCATTTGTGTCCCCTGTCAAAAATTTTATAATGTTGTGTTTGCTATATGATTAGAGATTTCTGCTACCTCGTTACTTTTATCAATAAGTAAATTAAGTTTGCTGTCACCGTTGACATTATTAAGAACCTTGGTTGTTGATTCGTTCTTATTACAGTCCACGGAACTGTACAACCCAATCACGCTACCATCATCATCACCATCCGCAGTCTCTAGATCGTCCTTATCTTGAAACTCATCAAAAAATTTGGAGACAGGTTTTAGTCTTTGGTATTGTCGAGTGAAGTTGTTTACGATGATAGGGATGGGCATGGCGATAACCAATATACCAGTCATTGCACAAACCGCTCCAACAAGTCGCCCAGCTATAAAGATTAAATAGTTAAAGAAAATAAAAAAAAGGATATTTCAGTCTAATCTACATTTATAAATTCATAATAAATATTGGGCGTATATTATTCCATGACCGAAAACCTCTCTCCTAGTTAATGGCTCGTAGAGGTCTAGAGCCGAAAAAGAGAACTAAAAAATGCCCTCAATTTCGACGAGGTGCTGGAGATTGGTTAAGCAACATGGAGAAAAACCAAAAAATCAAGAGAAACACCGAAAACATGTGCTTAATAAGTAGAAATGAAAAGTTACTTGATCAAACATCAACACAGAAATTTTTTTTCCTTAAATGTGAGAATAATACTTACGAATGGATGTTGGTACTTCATCTCCATATCCCACCGTTGTCATGGTAACAATAGACCACCAGAATGCTCCAGGAATGCTTGTCAATTTTGTATCTTCAATGCCGTCTTCTGCATAATATACTGCACTTGAAAACAACAAGACAGCTAGTAAAATAAAGAACACTAGAACACATAGCTCGCGACCACTTTCTTTCACGGCGATTCCAAGGATTTTCATTTCATTAGAATGTCTGGACAGTTTAAACACTCTGAATACGCGAACAAGTCGAACTGCTCTTAGAAAATATATTGACACGTTACCATCCATTTGAAATATCAATGTAAAATAGAATGGAACTATTGATACGAGATCGATGATATTCAGAATATCTTTCATGAAAGACCATTTCTTCGGTGAACAGGTAAACCGTAGCGATATCTCAAAAGTGAAATATGCAATACAAAAATATTCAATGTCATTTAATATCTTGATGGTTAATTTTTTGGCAGGTGTTAAATCTGCCTCTTTGATTTTACTAGTATTGTATTCAGGCACTGTTTCCCAACAGAATGTTATTATTGATGTGATGATGACGAGTAAAGAGAACATTGAGACAATTCGAGCAAGGAATGATGAATCTGGATACTCTAATAATCTCCATAAATAAGCTTGCACATTTGATTTCGGCATTGGGATGATTTTACAATCAAATCCTTTCAGCCCTGATTGCATAGCTTCATCCACAAGCTCATAGTATTTGACATCGGCAACAAATATGTTTTGATTGACCTGCAATGGTGGTTCAAATATACCGGTTTGATAGAATGTCAAAATACTTTCGAATATAACAGCGTTTCGGTCGAAGAAAATTTCCCCGTCTTTCGTCCGCTTAAGTTTGGTGCGTTTCTCCTTGGTACCAATTCTGGAGTCGGGAAAATTGTATAAGGTGTGGCTTGTAGTGATGAATTTCCGACCACTAACGTTGAAATAGACAAGTTCGTTAGGTTTTTGATCATCTCCATCAATGTCAATGTCGATTCGATTATTCTCGTGGCAACGCCTCTTCTTCAAGTGTCCTGTATCCATTAATCGCCGTTCCTCGTCCATCCTTGGACCTACTGTTTGAAGAAAGAGAGTTATCAGAAACTTACAAGATCATCCTTATCATCAGAAAAGAATTGGGAATTACTTAATGAATTTGATTGGTTAATTTCAGATTTATTTGGAAAGGCTTTTTTTCTTTTACTATTAGGTAATTAACATGGGCTTAAGTATAATGACATTTCGTGTAGAATTATTGGAAACTTGCCAAGGTGAGATAAACATTGTGTTTCTATCAAAAGTTACAATAGTAACAGATACCTTGTAAGAGAAGGTTCGGGAGAAAAATGAAGTGAATGAAAGTAATGAAATTTAAAACAAAATCAAAGTTCTCCGATGGCATGTCGAGCATGTTAGCTTTCACCATTTGTGCCTTCTGCGTCATATTGTAGTAATAGATGAGGTGTTTTAATGACATGTAAATAGATTATGTGACATGAAAGACAATATAATAGTATTTTACATACACATCAGTTGCAGGGTAATTAAAATGTGGTT
>JAUBWS010058823.1:0-16022 GCA_032270445.1 Darlingtonia californica | reverse complement strand
ATGAAAATTCCTTTTTCAATGAATAGAATATTTTAAACTTGAATTTAGTTGTCTTTTTGTTTTATGCCCTTTTATAAATCGAAAAAAAATGTTTTAACTCACCAAAACAATGAAGTTTTTTCTTCATATCTCTTTAACGAATTAACCAAATTTAATGTATGATCGTCAAAATTCAAGTTAGGCAATTCTCTTTACATTGAGATTAAGTTTATTTCTGAAATCCTTGTAGTTTTTGAGAAATATTGCTTCAAAGACTGAAACTTTTTTGTGTCGCACCCGGTATGAAAAGAGAATAAATCAAATTAAATATTATGAATACTTCTACGCCATTCGCAACGATTTTGGGCTAGATTAGACCAATCGTCAGTCGTAAAATTGGCTTTTTGTAAAGCTTTGTAGATGCTGCGAATATACATGAACTCGGGTGGGCCCTTCGAACGACGACAATTGACCCAAGACGACAACAACTTCCTGAGTACACGCTCGAATGGTATCCTTGCCACGTGACTCAGCCACGTTACATAGAAATTAATAGTTTGGAGATTCAGTTTTCTTAACAGCTCCTCGGTACTGATTTGAAGGACGAAGGTGTGGCGAAGATTGACGATTGTGAAAGGAACGAAGTTGATTATATAGTTTCTCAGTTAGACACCAAGTTTCTGCTCCATAAAGTAAAATGGGACTTATGAGACTTTCATAAGCTGCACCTTTGGCTACACACGAGATCAGCGGGTTTGAAAAAAGAGTCTTTAGTATGCATTTCCTGCACGTTTTATTCTGTGACTAACATCTTCATCATCCCTACAGTCCCTGGTGATTATTGATCCAAGGTAATTGAATTTGTCAGACATCGGAAAGAATTTATCGTTACCATATTCTATCTCTGAGAGGTCGGTATCATCAAAGGTAGAGTAGTCGGTATACGTTCTGGAGGGTGCTGTGAAGAAGAATACTTCAGTTTTTGACGGTTTCTCAGGTTTATGTTGAATGTATCTCAATGCCGATCTTTCGAAAACGTTCCATTAGAGAGGAGAGAAAGCCACTCGATAACTTTATGTGATTCAAATAGAATTGCCGTGTCATCGGCATATTCCGAATCCTCTACTGCAAACTCAGTTCCTTTTGTGTTTGGTCTTCTTCCTGTGAGTTGGAAGTCTTCCTTTGTACGAAATAGACACAGTGGTTGATTGTATGCCTTTCTTCAGGTGATTATGATCGCCACAAAGGAAATTTTAAACAAGACTGGGCCAAGTACGTCCCTTGACCCCAATCGTGCAGATCAAAGTGTGTGGAATTTTACCCACTTCGAATTTAACATTAAAGTTAAGGTGCAGAGAATTTAACAGGGAAATAAGCTTAGCTGGAACACTGAATTTCTGCAATATTTGCCATAACAGTTCCCTGCCAAAGGCTTTCACAAGGTCAAGAAATAATATCCAGGTCTTTTGACTATTATCATTATTATTTCAATATTTCAGTAGGATACAAATCTTCAGAGACGCAAAATTTACAATAAAAATTTAATACTGTTATCAATGCTAGTCCTACAAAGAAAAATGTAAAATTTAAATAAAAATTTAAAAATATCATCCTTGTTCTCAGAGCAAGATGTAGATGTAGATGTGAGAAATGATCTGAGAACAAGCTTGAAATTAATATCTATACATATAAACAATCTAAAAATATAGAATTTATTTTCTTAAAATATAATCAATTAAAATGTTTCCTTAGCTCATTTTTAAATTGAAGAAAAGATTCAATTTTTCTCATACTTGGAGGAAGTTCGTTAAAAGTCTTAGCAGGGCTTATGCAAAAGACTGTTTGCCTATTTCAAGTTTAACTTTTGGTAGTTTTACAAGATATCCAGAGTTCCTTGTATTCATTGAATGGTTATTTATTTCAAAATAACCATTGAAATTTTCACACATAGTCTCATCCAAACACCGTTTGACCATACAACACGCTTCCTTGTTTATTGTACGAACAATGCACGGAACCTTTCGACCAATAACACGTTCAGCTCTACTTTGTAACGATTTAAGTTTCTTTTGCTGTGTTGTTGTGTATTGGAGCTTTACAGTACTGCGGTACGTCAGGATAGGTTGCACCATCATTGTGAATATACTGTAAACAGAATCGATTGTAAGGTAATATCGTAATAGCTGCAATAACTTTAAACGTCCACTAGCCTGCCTGTAAACTTTATCAAAGTTACTGTTGAAGCCCAGCATCTGGTCAACGATGTTGCCAAGGTATTTGTATTCTTCAACGTTGTTAATTGACTGTCCACGATAGGAAACATCCAGATGTTTGTCGGTGGTTGCTAATAGTTTTCCGGTACCAAACACCATTGCCTCCGTTATTTCCTTTTTCAGATTGATTATGAGCTCATTTTCATCGAAGTAGACTGCAATCCTTTCTAGATCTTCCTCCAGAAGTTGTTCAATTTGTGCTTTGCTTTTGTTTGAAACGTATATAACTGTGTCATCTGCATACATTACTACTCGACTGTTTTTAAGACATTCTTGGAAATCATTGAAGAATAAAATGAACAGCAATGGTCCCAGAATGGAGCCCTGGGGAACGCCTGACAGCAACGGTTGTTTGGGGGAAGGAAGTCCTTCCAACGATACAAATTGTTCACGGTGAAAAAGATAGTTCTTAATCCATTCGTGTTCAATCCCTTCTATTCCATATTCATGCAATTTGTTTAGCAATACTCCATGTCAAACCGTGTCGAATGCTTTGGTGAGATCAAGAAACACTGCTCCTACCATTTCTCCTTGGTCTATTGACTTTCTGATGTTGTCACAAAGTATAGTAGACGCGAGTTTCGTAGATCTATTGCTTCTATATCCAAACTGATAGTCGGTAAGTAGTTTATTGCTCTCCAGATGTTTTGAAAGCTGTGAATGTATGGCTCTTTCTAATATCTTTGAGAATATAGGTAGAACTGATATGGGTCTGTAGTTTTCAGAGGTTTCGTCATATCACCGGATTTATATATCGGGGTAACTCTTGCATATTTCCATATAGAGGGTACAGTCCCATTTATCAAAGATAGATTTATGATGTACGTTGAAGATTCTGCTATTTCTTAATGACAGTCTTTAATCAATCCAGATGGCAAATCATCTGCTCCGGCAGCCTTTTTCCTTTGAAGGGATTTCAATTGCTTTTCAACAAACGCTTTCGATACGTATGAAAAGCGAAAAGTATGAAAAGTTCGGATCGTTTTTCTGGTATGAAATCTCCATATGTTGTTTGAGAAGGAAATAACTTTCGATTTCAGCTCTGTCACTATACTTCCAAAGTATCTCGAGAATTCGTTAACAAGAGTTTTGTTTTCGAATTTAAATGATGAACCAGCTGATAATTTTGATTTCGAGGGAAACACCGCTTTTACCGCGTCCCAGAATTTTCTTGGACTCGACTTGTTTTCTTCAACTAAGTTACGATGGTACTTTCTCTTTGCCTCCTTAACTTTCCCGTTACATTTGTTACGTGCACGGCGATATTCTTCCCAATCCTGGTCATTTCTTACTATTACGGGCTTTTCTTAGAAGTCGGTCTTTATTATCCATGTGTCTTTTGAGGTGTCCTTTCAACCATGGAGCTGGTTTTCCCCTTATTGTTTTCGTTTTAATGTTCAGTTGTTTTTGTAATGCGAGTTGGTTTTTTGACGACCATTTGTTTCTATAATAGTTTTTACTTCTTTACAATCGTCTCTTTTCTAAATAATTTGCGTTGAAATCTCCAAGCAATATTATTTCCTTTTGTTCTTTTTGTGCCTCAATTAAACTATCGTTAAAGTTTGCATTGAAATCTTCTGCAAGATATTTTGATGAATTTGGTAGTCTGTAATAACATGCAATAAGAAAAGATTTTGCGTGTTTTACAAAAATCTCAAGCCAAAATGCATTCGGTAGATTTATGTTCAAATTCTGTTTTTCTTCGCCAGTTTAATCCACTATGCTCGCGACGTTTCTTAATTGCAAGTTTTACAGAAAACACAGCATCTGTACATCCTCTGCCTTTTCGAAATCCACATTGAGATTCGTGGTCCAAGCTTTACGACTCCAAAAGGATTATGCCACGGTAGTTCCCGTGTTTACTCAGGTCTCCCTTTTTTGGTAATACTCTGAGAAGGCCAGTCTTCCATTCAATAGGTATGGTCTCGTTGTTTCATAAGTTAGTTATAACGTTCTTAAAGCATTCGAAGCAGTGATCATTGTTGAGCAATGATTTGAACATTTGTGGCGTGAGTCTTGAATCACCAAGGGCTTTGTTTTCCAGCTGCTTTATGGCTTTACAAATTTTGTCATCACTCGGTACACGACCAGTATCCGGCATTGTTGGAAGTTAATCACTGAGATCAGACACGGTTGAATCAAAAGAAGGGGCACGATTGTACAACTTTTCAAAGTCACACTTGAATTTTCTCTTTGCACGTAAAACTGCTGACTTCAGTTTCTTCCAGATGACGCGGAAGTTTTCTGTGGTTCTACGAGTTGTGCGAATAGCTTTAGCAAATATTGCTTAATTTATGCTTTTAATCAGAGTGGAAAGTTCTTTCTCGTTGTCAGCGAACCTATCTGGGTTATTTCGAGTCTTGCGAGGTAACACTGACATAGCTGCATCATTCATAGCATTCGCACGGTTCGTGTGAGCATTTCCGGAGTTATCTGAGTTAGTAACAGCTTCAGAAACAAAAGCGTTAAAACTATCACCGGTTTCTCTACTAAAGAGAAGTGCATCGCTGTTCAACTTGCTCCAACGACATTCGTTGGCTTTTTTGTAGTTTGACAAGATTCTCAATGTGCATCTTATGACAAAATGGTCACTATTGAATAGTGGTTTGATAACGTTTGCATTCAGGAAACGGCAGAAGTCTGGTTTTTCGGAGATAAAGTGGTCCATATGATGTGGTAATTTTGACCGTGGATGACGTCATATTGCATATTTGTTTTTTTGGAAAAATGTTGTGACTGCGAAAAGATGTGACATTTCAAGAAACGATAAGAAACGTAACCCTGCATTGTTTTGATGTGGGAGTCCGAATCTTCCGACGGATGTTTTCTCCTCGTCGTATTTCCTGTCGTAACTAATACCAAGTGAAGAGTTGGTATCGCAACCAAATAAACGGAATGTCATTTGTTTTAATGTTGTTGTCAGCAACACCGATGGGAGCATACGCCGAGACTAGGTATAAACCCACGTCCTTGTTTCTCTTGTCAGCCTCTGGTTCAACTATCACATTCCATTATGGAATTTCCATTACACCATGTCATTGGCGTATCCAGAAGTAGGTCGCACTTACAGGAGGAGAGAAAAATGCCATTACAAGTCATTAAAAAGTCATTATCTAACAAGCTAGTGCAAAAGAAAATTACATTTAATGACTTTGACACCTCTCCTCCTGGCTTGCACGACCTACCCTAGATACGCTACTGCATGTCTCTTGTAAGCATACAGCAAAAATCTGCTGTGTTTTAATTTGTGTAACAAGTTCCTTGATTTTATCAGACGATTTATGTCCTCTAGCATTTTGCGAGATGATATTGACGTGATTTGACGTTCTTTTCCTTTTTGCTTTGGGTGGCATTGATCTGTTGGGCGCGACACTAACAGAACTGAAAGCAGTAGAAGTCCTCCTCTGTAGATTGGTAAGTCTGGCGGACGAGTCACCGTTGAGTTGAACAGCTTCATTGCCAGGTGTTGTACAGTCACATCCTATAAGATAAAGGACCTTGCTCCCACTTGCCCGGAATACTCGCTCTTTGACGAGATTTCCTCGGGTTCCCACGGAATACTGGCTTGTATTAGACCTTGCAGAGGAAAGTGATCTTATCATAACAAATACAACATTGCAAAAAAGACCAGGAAAATCGTGGACGTACTTATCTGATGTCAATGACAAAGAATCACAAATTGACTACATATTACTAAATCGCAAATGGAGAAATTCTTTAAAAAATGTGGAAGCATACAGTAGTTTTTCCAGCATTGGCTCAGACCACTGCATTGTCTCGGCCAAACTTAAATTAAGCTTGCAAACAAGTAAAACCTTGCCCAGAAAGACAGCTTATGACTGAAAAGTTCTTGGTGGTGATCAAAACCTTTAGCAACTTTACACTGTGAAGGTTCTAAACAGATACAAACAGCTTTGTAGCGAGTCGAGGAACGATGTCACTCGGTCCTACCAGAACCTGATACAGGCAAACAATGAAGCCGCAAAAGAACTGATTCCGCCAAAGGCAAGATATAAAAATAAAAACATTTCAAAAAACCCTGAAATAACAGCAGCACGCTCAAGGTAAACGGGGGTTTTAACAGCTATGCAAAGGATCCTACCAAAGGAAACGAAAAGCTGTTGCAGGACAAGAAAGCCAACTTGAAAATCGCCTACGATCAAAAATTCGAGAAGGAGTTGCACAGCGTGATTTCAAAGGTTGAAAAGGCAGATATCAGAGCGCAACATGCTGAAAGTTGGAAGCTGATAAACGAAATCAGTAGAAGAAAAGCTTTAAAAAAAGATTATGCTGAAAGGACGCAGTGTCAAGGAAAGGGTAGAAAGTTGGCACAAACACTTCAATGAGCTCCTTGGAAGAGAAACTGATATTCCAGACTTGAATTATTCAGAGGAAATCCAGGCAATGTTTGATGAGTTTGATCTTAACATCAAAACTGGACCATTCTCCATGGGTGAATATTGAGAGGTTAAGTCAGCTCTACAAATTGAAAACAAGCCGGAGAAGACGAATTTCCTCCTGAAGTGCTGGAATACTGGGATCTCGATGAAACCATCAGCTCTTACGACCGAATCAAAATGGATTCCGACCAAATCGCTCCACCACAGCTCACATACTAGCATTGCGTAGAATTATTGAAGGTGTTAAAAGAAACAACCTATGAAAGCTGTTCAATTGTTTGTTGATTTCAACAAAGCATTTGGCAGTGTACATCGCGGCAGAATGATGAAGATTCTTCGAGCTTATGGAATTCCAGAGCAAAGGTAAACTCTATGAAGAGAATCAGGCTAAAGTACTGTCATCTGATGGAGAAACTGACTTCATCAAAATCCTTGCTGGTGTCCTCCAAGGTGACACGCTTGCTCCGTATTTGTTTACCATAGTGATAGACTACATCATGAGAGGAGCTATTGGCGGCAGAGCACACGAGCTTGGCTTCACAATACATCCAAGGAAAAGTCGTCGTGTACATCCTGTGAATGCAACTAACCTCTCTTTTGCAGTTGACATAGCCCTATTGCTAAATGAACTAAAACAAGCACAAAAACTGTTACATCGTGTTGAAGCTAAGGCAGCTAAGGTTGGTCTACATGCCAAGAAAACAGAGCTTATGGCATTTAATCAAGGTAGACACAGTAATATTGGAACCATCAGTGGGCACAAAATCAAGGAAGTTGACAACTTCAAGTACTTGGGTGGAGAGCACAGTTGACGATATTAAGGTAAGAAAAGCCTCTTGCCACAAACTGAGGAGACAAAAACTCAAGAGAAGGAACTCAAGAGAAGCATCAAAGTACGTCTGTTCGTAGCTATAGTTGAATTCGTGTTATTTTATAACTCCAGCACGTGGACATTGACAAAGCAAATGGAAAAAGGCCTGGATGGGGTGCACACCCGTATGCTGCGCATGGCGCTGAATGTGTTCTGAAAAGAGCACATGGCCAATGCTGAATTGTACGGGGATCTGCCCAAAGTCACTTCAACTTGCTTGACACTGTGTGAGGCATCCTGAAGAAATTGCTTCCCAGCTTATGCTTTGGCAGCCCACGTACGAATATGCTGGAAGAGGAAGAAAACCAACTGACTTAATCAATGTAAACAAACGGGACACAAACTTGGACAGCATAGAAGACATCAGGAATATAATGCTGGACAGAAATCGGTGGGGAGAGTTCGTCAACTTGGCTCGATCGGAAGATCAGCCAAGGTAAGGTAAGGTAGGGGGACTCTCTGGCGAAATATCATCAGTGTTTTTTCTCACATAGAACTCAATGGCACAATTGAATAGAACTTTACTTCAATACTTTTGGTATGTTTCTGATTTGATGTACGACTGTTTCGTCTCAAACAGAGGACCTTACTGTGGCACTTCTTAATCATCCATGCTCCAGGAAAAAATGAATTCTTCTCCGATGCAACTTTTAGGAAACCTGCACAAACTGGTCGCGATTGTAAGCTTCCAAGAGGTGCAATGACTTTGAACAGCAATTTCAACTATATCGAGGATAGTGAAACTATGGAAGCCGAACTTCTTCAAATTTCTGCGAGGAACCTAAACGATTTCAAAGCAATTACATTGTAAAATGTGCAGCACATGACGACCGCGACTGCCAAGATCTGATCCATCATATCAAAACAACATTCTTCTTTATACAAGCTGCAATGCCTGAAAACATATTACAGTTCTGAAAACAAAGGGAACAGTTGCATACTGCCGATCAAATAATAATGATGAGCAATCGAATTGTCATCCCGAAATCATTCCGTGCTGAAGTCCTGATGGTCCTGAAATCCCTCCATGCCGCGCATCAAGGTATAACTGCAATGAAAGATCGTGCCAGGTGCTCTGTTTATTGACCTGGTATCACAAAGGACATTGATTCGACACGCGATGGATGCTTCCAACGTAACAGATGTGCAATCTTTCAAGCACAGCTGCCGCTATTTGAGCCGCATATCCAAACAACGCCATTTGAAGCTATTGCATGTGATTATTTCTTCTACAAGGCTTATTATTATTTCATCTGTGTTGATCGGTTATCAGATTAGACAGAACAAGCACAAAATCGGCATGGTAGTGGTAACTCTGGCGCTTCTGTTCAGCGCTTCCATCTACCATCTTCTTAATATTTTTCCTTCATCCCACGAAAGCCATACTTCCAAATATCCAGCGCTTCGCCAACTATTTGCAACATTCGGTGTGCCAGTCGAGGTATCCAGCGATGGCGGTCCAGAATTCACAGCCGCAGAGACCCTGGTGTTCCTCAATAAGTGAGGTGTCCGACATCGCATCTCATCAAGCTACTTACTATTCTCAAACGGAAGGACTGAACTCGCCGTCAAGGCCATCAAAAGACCTCTGATGGATAATATTGATGCTCAAGGACAAAACTGTGCGTGCATTGTTAATCAAGCGTAATACACCCGACCCAGGATGCCTTCTTTCACCATCAGAGGTACTGTTTAGCCGTAAACTTCAAAATACTCTCTCATTCATTAAAAAGAACACTGAGGTATTCCATTACCAACAAACTTTTGCTCACTGGAGAGAGGCATGGAGACTAAAGGAAAAATCGCTAAGAATTCGCTATGCTCAGACACTGGAAAAGCTTGGTGAACACTCCCTAGAACTGTAACTACGCAAATTAGCTGATAAAGTGTTGATCCAGAACCAATCAGGTCAGCTCCTTACCAACCAGATTGGATCGTAGTGGTGTTGTGGTTGAAATCCTGGATCATAACCAATACTGTGCAAAAGTTGCTGGCACCGGACGAATCACCCTCCGCAATCGACGGTTCCTAAGAAAGTACCAACCTCATTTGCTCCATGGGACAGCACAGTGTTCGACATGTTGCTCCTTTCGTCGGGTGACTGACGCCGCCGACGTTCCACTCGGCCCAAATTCAGATGATGTTAAACCTCCAACGTCTGTTATTGACCTCCAGCCGCCACCAACCGGTTGTTCACCTTCGAACGATGAACGCAGCTGACATTTCACCTCCAACAATGCATGCTGCAGACGTTTCTTCTCCAACAGTGCGTAAAGCAGATTCTCCCCCAACACGTGCAACCGACATCCAACCTTCAACTCCAGCAGCTGCCCTTCCACCCTCCCCCATTCCAGCTGATGATGAGCATCTTCAACCAAGGAGATCAACTCGACGAAGTACTATGAACGAAAAACTGGAAAATGGATAAAGATCAATCAATTGTAATATTTCTATTGTGTTATGAATGTTTAGATCTAAATATAAACAAAGAAATATATATATATATATAAAAGAAACATGATAATGGTCATTACTTTCCATCCCCCTTCAGTTTGACAAAGTCAAATTCAAGTCGATTGGCCCGTTTCCGGAATATACTGTCGAGGTGCCTTCCTGGTTCGTACAGGTCTGACGGAGGGGGGAGGGATAGGGCATGCTCGTCGATAGCGTCGGAGACGTTGGTGGTGATTGGCGCATATGCAGAAACAGCCAGAGGTAGGGCAGCATCCGACACTGTGCGTGGAGGGGCAGGTGCTTCGGAAAATGGAGTGGGATCTTCAAGCGGTGGCATGAGTGATGCCTCAGGCGACTGACTTTGGGGTAAAGGTACTGGATCATGCGTGGGACTTAGAGGTGGAACATGTGGGAGTTGCTGCTGCAAATGTCGTGGTGGGGTGGGGACGTTCGTGAACGGGCTTCGACTCATGATCTCTGGGGAGGCAGGTTGGAACTTCCGAAGGTATCTCCTGTTCCGGCGGGTCACTCTGCCGGTTCCATCGATCTTGATCGTGTAGCTGTTGTGACCGTTGACCTCAACCACAGTCCCAGATCGATCCCAACGTGCGGGGCGAGGGCCTGTCTGGTTCTCCACATAGCACCTGTTACCGATTTCGAGTGCCGGTAGATGCCTGGCGCAGTTGTTGCGGTTCTCAGTTGCGCGGTGGAACCGTTGACGAAGGGCTTCTTTCTGACGCCATGTCTCTCGCCAAACTGGGTGGATATGTTCATTGCTAAATTTCTCGAGCCGATTGACAAAAGCAAGAGCATCTCTAATAGGCCAACCAAACACTATCTCTGCTGGCAAACGGTTGCAATCAGGATCCGGCGTGTTCCGGAGCTGCATCATTGCCCGAAGGAAGCGATCAGTATCCAGTGTCCCGGACGCATCGGTGTTCGCACGGAGTAGCCCTTTGGCAGACTTAAGCGCCATCTCGGCCCGACCATTCGACTGGGGATTGTAGGCAGTAGATACCCGATGCGAGACGCCCCAGCGTTTCAGGAAATCGTCAGTTAACTTGGCTTTGAATTCCGGGCCTCCGTCAATTCATCCGGTGCCCCGGAGCGTACAAAGTAATTTCGAAGACAGGAGGTGAGCCCCTCAGCTTCCGATTGTGGTGATCCTTTCGGGGCCCGAAAGACGTCACACCAACCAGACAAGCGATCCCCAACCACCAAGTAGTGTTGTGCTACACAGTCAAAATAGTCAGCGAAAGTTTTTTCGAATGGTGTTCCTGGAAGAATCGCCGGGGCAGTTGATACAGGTGGTTGTGATGAGGCATTCTTGACGCATTGCGAGCAGGATTGTCGACGGGACTCGATGGCATTCGTCATTCCAGGCCAGAAAACAATTGTTCGCGCGAGGAGTCTCATTGTAGAAGCTCCTTGGTGTGAAGAGTGTAGAATGTCTAATACCTCAGGTCTGAGTGATGATAGCACAAATACGCGGTCATTGTAGATCACTACCCCGTCCGAGACGTGAAGTCTATCACGGTATGGCCAATAATGCGATGTGGAAGGATAGATGCGGTACGAGTGTGGGAATCCATCGTAGATGGCCTGTTGAAGAACTCGCAGGATGGCATCCTTCTTCGTTTCGTCTGCTAGGCGATCCCAGGTGATTGATGTGAGCTTATGGGTGTCACAACGAATGGCAGCAGAAATCGAGGGTTCATCCGATTGGTCTTCAGGTGGGCTTCCGAGTCAGGAGGCGATGGGTGACGTGATGTGGCATCAGCAGGGATGTTGGTTTTCCCGGGGAGGTGCATAATACTGAAGTACCACAGAAGGGTTCTTTGCTTGATGCGGAAGAGCCGTGTGTTTGGGATCTCGTTGAGTGTGCAATCACCAAATATCTTAATTAGAGGTTTGTGGTCTGTAGCTACCAATAGATTGTTGCATCCCATTGTGAAAAACTTGATCTGTTCAAGACTCCATACGACCGCTAAGGCTTTCCCTTATATGGGTGCGTAGTGTTGCTCAAACGTGGTGAGAAAACAGGACCCTGCGAGGGTGATCCGCCAGCCCTCACAACAGCAATCAGGTTCAATATCAGGGCAACCACAATTTGTACGAGGAAATATCCGATACCTCTCTTTGACCAGTCCGTCCGGAAGCAGGTGGGTCGATTGACGTCGAAGATTTCAACACCGTGTTTTATTGCATCGACGATTGAGGTTTTTGATTGTTTGAACGCTGTATCTAATTGGGGTGTCCACTCAAACGGGTGACGAGGAGACAGGAAAGGGCGAAACGGCTCCATATGCTGGGCGTAATATGACTGACCTGACCAAGCCAAACCAGCTCCTGATGTCCGTCGTATTTGTGGGCGCTAGGAAGTTCTGTATGGCACTGAAGAATCTTGGAAGAACCTCGATCCTCTTCTCTCTGATTCGAAAGCCAGCGAAGTCAACTTGCCGACGGGAGGATTGGAATTTTGACGGGTTCGGAATAATCCCTGCGCTGCCAACAGTGGAAATAAAGTCAATGGTTCTCCACCAGTGATCCTCCAAGCTGTCGTCGTAGTAGATGGTATCGTCCACAATGCGTTTCTTCCGGTCGAGGTCAGCCAGGATGGCGTCAAAACGGCGATTGTATCCATCTCCAGATGATAAGAATCCTTGGGGAGCTCTCGCATAACGCCACCGCCCAAATGGTGTAATAAACCTGGTGAGTTGGCGGTCGGAATCTCTCAGGAGCACGCTATGGTAACCATTCCACGCATCAGCTATCGTCTTCCAGGTATTGCGAGGTATCCGGCGAGCGAGATAGAACGGGAATCACTATTGCATATTTCGCGCTTGCAATATTTGTTAAGAGGTGACAAGTCTACTGTTCTCCTGGGTGAGCCGTCATGTTTCCTCGTGACCACCATCCGATGGCATCAATCAACCGTTTCTCCAAACGTTACTCGCTCAACAACGCCAAGCGCTTCGTCACATAGCAGGTCATCGTGAATCTCGTCTCGCCAGTGAATAGGTATTGGTATAGCCTTGTGTCAAGCAACTGGTGTAACATCGTCCTTGAGGTATATCTCCACGGGGGGACCCGTCATGGAGAATAAGCTTTAATTGTTGCACGTGTTGAAGGTAGAGCTGCTATAACGTTCGAGCAGCCAATCGCGCATCTTGTCCACGTTCTCAGGTGTGCAAGGGAACGGGAGTGCTTCTGATCGTGATGGAACTGGTGTGCGTTTGGGACAGTCACACGTGGTACCGTCGTCTCTTGTAGCACTACAAACGTTCGCGTTCCCTGTTACAGGGCCGGTAGGTGTGGTAGATAGAGGGCTGCTTTGCACATCCTCACTGTTGGGTTTGAACCTAGGGCTACCATAGTGTCGAAGGACAAGTACATCGTAGATACTTCACGGCTCACATAAACTATTGAGCGGCAGGAGATCCCATCAGCCTTGGTCATGTGAGAGTGTCTTGTAAATGTGGCGAAAAACGCACCATCAATCCTAATAGGCGACCTGTTGGCAGCATTGAGGGAGGTTGATACTGGGGAAAGGTCGGTCTTGCGAAATCCGGGCTTCAAAAACAGGTCTAGCGACCATAAATCCGACTGCGCACCCGTCTCTGCAACTTCTTGAATTGTGACAGGAGATGACATGTGTTTATTATGCACAACTTGGAGGTTAACTCGAGGGTGATCAGTCATTTGCGCTCTCCGCCATCCAGCCTTGGTGAAGACTTGGTGATCCAAGGCGATGGTATCCTCCTTTTTTCCGTAGTGTCGGAGGGGGGTTATTTGCGATGCTTGAGATCTGGCAAAGACGATCATTTGTTGCACAGGAGATGGAGCCTGTCACTCCGACTGTTTGGGTGGGGCTTGGTTTCTCTTCCAGAAGAGTTCACAGCGTTTATGAGGACGACGATTCCATCCTCATCCTCAAGCCTTCTTTGTGTACAGGTAAGAGGGCGAGTTACAGTCTGGACAGTTGGCAGTTATCAATTGGTCAAATGTGCTTGGAGACAAGGATCCAGGATTCCTGGATTGAAATCCTGAAGCGATCCTGGAGCATCACGGTTGGACTTGCGGTATCCTGACAATGCAGACACGGTAGACAGTGGGTTAGCATTGCGAGCTGTCTCCCTTGTCTCTATAAACGCTATGATGTCAGGTATCGATTTGACTAGGATTCCTTCTGTACTCAAGGCTTCCCGACATATGTCTATGTCTGAGATGCTGTTGAGGAGGACGTCACGAATAACCTCATCCGTATAGTAGGTGTCACCTGTGATAGCTCCATTGTAGTGGGAGCAAGTACCGGTGTAGGCACAGTTGAATTCGCAAGTCTCTGCTTCCCCCTGCACCTTTGCGGCAAAGGTTCTGAAAGTCTCATCAGGGTCCTGTCGCATTGCAGCCAGGTCGGAGCAGAGGACGCCAAGTGCAAGTGCGACAGGGATGACTGCTATAGATGGCAATGTAGTGAGGGCCTCGTCCATAGCCTTTCTTTTAAAGTCTGGGTGGGCCCCGAGTACGACATTACCAAGAGTCTCACTCGTGCATTCAAGCAATTGGCTGGACTCAGCAGCATCAGCGATACCAGAGCCCAGGCGAAACGTATCCCAGCGTCTGAGAAAAGCGTTCCAGTCCTCTAATGTGGAGTTGTGTCTAATTCTCGGTCGAACTAGTTTGGGAGCAAAGGAGTACGCTGTGTAACCGTCGGAACGGGGTTGACATGAACATGGAATGAAGATTAAGAAGAGCCTCTGCCCCAATAATCTCAACATCTATAGTCTTGAAACCACAATGTGGTATTGGACACGTAAGAACAGTCATTGTCGTGTCTGAATCAGCACACTCATCAAATAAATGGTGGAAAATCTAAACATGGATAAAGATCTATCAATTGTAATATTTCTATTGTGTTATGAATGTTTAGATCTAGATATAAACAAAGAAATATATATATATATTGTGGAGAAATATATATATATATTGAGGTATTTCAGTATTCTAGGGAGAAAGTGACTTTTTTAGACTTGGAGGTGATTTTTAAAGACTCAAAACTTGTAACAGACCTTCATGTTAAGGAAACGGATACTCATCAGTACTTAGACTTCTCTTCTTGTCATCCTACCCATTGCAAAACACCTATTCCTTATAGCCAGGCACTTAGGCTCAACTGCATCTGCTCTGAGCCCGAGTTCTTCGACCAAAGATGTAATGAGTTAGAGGGGTGGTTAATTGGTCGAGGGTACAATGAAAATATGGTAAGGAGAAAAGTCTTGGAGGCTAGGAAGCAAAACAGAGGTGAACTACTTAATAAGGAAAAGAATAAAAGAAATAGAATAAAAACGGAAAAGGAAGAATGATAAACTCGTATTTAATATGACTTACCATCCTGCTTTTAATGTTGTAAGTAAGATTCTGAAAAAGATTCACGTTCTGTTGGCATGCAATAGGGAACACCAGAAAGTTTTTGATCAGGTTCCGATTGTTGGTTTTCGAAAAGGTAAAAGTCTGAAAGACTTGTTGGTTCAAGCAAGGGTTCCCCCACTGCATGCCAATAAAGGCGTTAGCTCGAAATGCGGAAGTAAAAGGTGTGGTGTCTGTAATTTTGTTAAGGAAAGGGAATCTTTTCCAGATAAAAATGGGAAAGTGTATAACATCAGATCAGGAAAGTTAGACTGTAATTCGAAAAATGTTATATATTTATTATCATGTCAACGTTGTGGTATTCAATATGTTGGAAGTTGTACAACCAAGTTTAGACTTAGGTTCAACAACTATAAATCATGCTATTCTAGACATCAACAACAAACGGTACCACAACAGTCCCTTCATAATCATTTTAGCCACCCAGAACATAATGGAATACAGGATTGGGTTTTTGTACTCATAGATAAAGGTGAAAATTTAGATACTGTGAGGAAGAGGGAGCGGTTCTGGCAATATAAATTGAACACTTTTCTTCCAGAGGGCTTAAATGATTGTGAAGTATACATGCCTTAAAAATATAATTCTACCTCGTGTAATCACTTGTTGTATAATGGA